>JNVV01000116.1:0-12492 GCA_000733355.1 Falciphora oryzae
GCCCGTTTGTTGTTCCAGAAGCTTACTAAGGCCTACAACGAAAAAGATATCGCTTTAGTTACGTGCGAGCAAAAAACCAGGCGCCTGGAGGCGGAATTGGAGGTTGCACGGCCGTTGAAAAGAAAGAAGGTGTTGCCGGACCCAAACGAGGCCTTTGTGCGGATTGGCGACATTAGGCGTGCACAACAGGAGGATGGCGATCTGCCAAGTGATCCACCAGAATCTCCTGCATCTGACGATTCGGATGATATATCCGACTGTATTGTAGTTGGCTAGGAAAGATCACAATTGCGGAATGAAATTGGCGTGTTGGATGCATGGTGTTGAGAATTGGGGTGGCCGGAAGTGGGGGGTGGCGCAAAACAGGGGTCTTGACTTAGGGCTCCCGCCAAGCCAGGCCTCCGGCCTCTGCCCTCCGAATAGACAACCTTTTCACCACCACACAGAGATCCCCCATACTGGCTCTCACAACGGCCTTGCGCCGTTCTCTGTGCCTTACGATGGCGGCTCGCTCCCGTGGCCCACAACAACGGCGAGCGCCCGCTGTTATAGCGTGACACAGTGTCATGTGTGCCTTCACGCATGCATCCAGGTGGCTACTGTGAGTCGTCGGGCTGGGGACAGTCATGCTTGTACTTCTTCTTGGCCTTGCCTTACCATAATGTCACAACCACGCCTCCACGGGGACGCTAGGAGGGTTTGTTCCTAGGGTAGGGTACTCGCTAGAGGCGTCACGTGCTCATGGGTGTCGTCAGTAACTGGAGTGTGATTGCTCTAATGTAGAACTTATATGGGGGGATCGCCCAACCGCAACAGTTAACCCTTTGGATAACTGTAGCCCATTCCCGAATGCACCTTCCTGTCACGGCACCAACGAGGGCGAAGAGGCCGGGCTGCAACAAACCCTCAGGTTGATTTGGCTATCTAGAGTTAAGGAACAAAAAGGAAGAGTTGTGATGTCCCTCCCGACAAGCGGTCTGCAAAATTTTGCACTGAACGCGTCTACGGCCACACAGCCCGTGCACCATTACTAATCAGAAGTACACGTGACCAAACAAACTTGCACGTGGTGCAACAATTTTCTCTGCAGGCCCGCCTGCCCGGCCCACGGCCGGATCTCTCCCTTGTACTCTATCTTTGACCTACCTATACGATACAGACGTTCACCCTACTGGAGTCTTTATCACTGGGGGTGATGCCTTCCAGGCCACCTGTTGCACAAAGACAAGATGAGGAGCTCAAGCCCTGGGCTTGCCGTCGCTCCGATCAAGTCTTGGCTTATTTGGCGGAAGACCGCCACGGCGGGGACGTGCGGGCCGCCTCTTCACGAAGCACTAACTAACCACCCAGTAGTACAAACCCAGAGATCAATGATGCCCTCAAGTAGGCAAAATGACCCGGAGCTAAGCATACTGGAGACGAGCAATTGCCGACGTTTGACGTCTTAATTGAGGTTCTGGACCCGAAGGAACCCCAGCACCCGGAGCCGTGGCTCAAAGGGGGACATCAGCACCACCTTGACGTCCATCATGACGTCACTCTAGGGAGCTTGTAATCGCGGCGATGGCCTGTTGTCATTGAACAAAATGACCATTTCCCGCCCTTCCGCCTATGAAATAATGAATTCCCAACTCCCAATTGCCTTTAATTAACAAGTAGGAATCATCTCAGATCCTTTCCCGTATTAAACCATCTTCAAATCCGAACCCCTGCAGAGAAAGCTCGGCTCTCTACCTACCTTTGGGATTTAGGTACCTAGGTAAGGTACCTACCTAATATCTATACCTCCCTCCGACGTACCAAACAGACCACACCACCCCCATCAACTGCTATCTGGAATTTCCAAAAAAAAAAAATGTCGTCACGCATCCTCCTCCGGAATGTCGTCACCGCCGGCGCCGCTGCCCGCCCTGCCACCACGATCACCAGGAGAGCCATCGCAATCAGCCCGCAGCTCCCACACGAGGAGTCGTCCCGTAAGCTCACCTACCCCAAGCACGCTCTTTCCCATTATTACCCATTCTTCTTGGTAGCATGGCCAAGTGGTTCACGGTCATGGTGCGCATTAGCCTGCATGCACGCGAACGCGCGTGGGTTCGAATCCCGCTGTTGCCACGCACCCTCTCTTTTTCTTCCCAAAGGGAAAAAGAGGGTGCCGAACCTCCTACCGACCCTAAGGTCGATTTGCGGTCACGTGACCCCTTCCGATAAGGCTTGGTGACCCTTATCGGAAGGTAGCGTTATCACAATCGGCATTAGAACCCGGCGATAGGAATAAAAGTGCCCCGCTCCTTCACCCTCTCCTTTACCTAGTACCGACCTCACAACTTGCCCGACGGCTCACCCGTTTTCCCTTTCCTTCACACCACCCAACACCCTTCTCCCCCCTCTGCAGGACCAAAAAGGTCGGGGGGACCCCGGAGCGTGTACCCCGATAAGGTTGGGGCCCTTATCGGAGGAGTCGGAATGTAGGAGTCGGAAAGAGATAACGATGTGTATACGGACCCCTGGAAGGAGATCGATGTGGCTGGGACCGCTAAGGGCGTGATCGGCGGCACCGGTCAGGGAGATCCTGATCAGGGAGAATGCCAAGGGACAAGGGTTTTTTATTTTATCTCGACGCACCTTGCCTGTTTTGGCCGCCAAGTCGGTGCACAAGCGTCCTCCCTGGGCCAGGGAATCTTGTGCAAAAACACAGGGGTCAAACCAATGTATCTCATCAGCAGGGATTCGTTTTAGGCCCAGACTAAGCCAAATTTGTACTAGTTGCCCAGCAAAAATGGCTCAACCCCTCGTTTTTCGTCTGTAAGCTTCCCCGGCCGTGGGAGGTCCGGGGAGAGATGGTCAGGGAAGGCCAGGGAGAGGTCGTCAGGGAGGCCGCCGTGGGGTTGTTGTTGTTCAACTGCAAAAAAAGGCCAAATTTATTAGCAAAAAAGAAGCTATTCACAACGTCATGGGGAACGGCCGGGATCGCTTTTTTCGAGGCGTGGCGGCGATAGTGACTGTTGTTGCAGTTCTCCGTTTGCGCAAAATCCGCAGGGAAGAAGAGCTCCAATACCAGGAACGCATGCTGCAGCAGTATAAACCTATCCCACCGAGGGAGGTTTCAAACGCCGGTGGTCCCTGGCACGCCGGGTATATCGCCAAAGATCTTCACGACGGAGGGGAGACTCGTTTCCGTACCTTATTCCGCCTGGGAAAAGAGGATTTCCGCTTCCTCGTCAACTGGCTCGTCAATAACGCCGGCCTCGAGGGCACTCGATATCAAGCACCCGCCCACAAGGTGATGATCTTCCTGCTGATCGTCGCGCAGGGCGCTACCCAACGGCTCGCTGCGCATTTCTTTGAGATCTCGCAAAGCACGGTCAGCGAGGTGTTCCATGACGTGCTTAAGCCTATGCAAAAGTTCCACTTGGCGATAGTGCGCTTGCCGCCTGATGGTTGGCTTGACCCGGAGGTTGAGCTCGACCCTGATATCTCTAGGGGGTTGAGCGGGTGTATCGGGGCGATCGACGGCACGCACGTCGCGGCCTTCATTAGAGGGGCAGCTCAAAAGCCGTGGTTCGATCGGAAAGGAAATATATCGCAAAACGTCTTTGCGGCAGTCAAGTCTGACCTCGCGTTTACTTACGTGTTAGCAGGCGCGGAGGGTTCAATGAACGACTCTACTCTTCTCGGGGCGGCCCTCAATCTCGATTTCCGGATACCTCGAGATAGGTACTACCTCGCTGACGCCGGCTTTGGCTCGAGACCCGGTATCGTAGTGCCGTTTGCGGGAGTCCGGTATCATTTGTAAGATTGGCGGGAAGCAGAAAGACCGCCGGCGAGTCGGAAGGAACTGTATAATCTGCGGCACTCCCGGCAGAGGGTATCGGTTGAAAGGGCGTTCGGGAAGCTAAAGAGGCAGTGGAAGATCGTTAGAAACGCGCCGGCAGAGTACGGGTTTGAAAGCCAAAAGCAGATCGTTTACGCGGTGACTGCTTTGCACAACCTACTGATAGCGTGCCAACAAAAGGATCTGCCTCCGTTGGAGGCAGAGGATCTGGCGATTCTTTCACGCGCGCGGGAGGTTTGTCATCGAGAGCTGAAGGATTTGCAGCAGGATTATATACGATTAAGAGCGACGGAAATGATGGCTAAACAATATAACGAAAAAGTTGCCAGGTCAAGGCGCATATAGAAAAGGGCGTGTTGGGCGGAGTTGTTAATTTTGAAGGTATCGCGATCGGTTTTTTTGGCGTTGGGCCGGATCTGCAGGAGGATTGCCTCTCAATTCAAAATTACCAGATTCTGCCCAATTTTGGATCCACTCGACCAAAATTCGACCCACTTGTTGCCTAATTTGGTTTAGAAAATGACGAAATAGTGGGGTTAATCCATTGATAAGATCCGATAACAACTGACCGCCCGCCCCGATAATATCTTTTTTGAAGCTATCAACAACGGATACCAACCACGGCCGTGATAGCTTCAAAAACAACCTCTCCGCCCACCCTCCCAACGCACCGATTACCGCATAAAATTAATATTACTACGGCTCTTTTAGCCCTTCTACATACAGTTCCCGGCCTCGCTCATCCAGCGCCAGCCAAACCTCCGCCTCGTCGGGTGCTTTCAAAATCCGGGCGATGCGCACAAAGTCGGTGCTTGCAAGTCGACTTTGGTAGGTGGCGGAGAACGACCGCACCGCTTCGGTTACCCGGCTTATGGGAGGAGTAAACGCAGTAGCTAACGACCTTATTGCCGCAATTACAGCGTCATCCTGCCCGTTGGGACTCGCCGGCGATAGCGACGGCGAGGCGCCTCTCCGACTTGACGAAGAGTCTCTCGTTGACCTCCGCCCGCGCAGAACGTCAACGCCGCCGCCCTCGCCTCGCGCCGCCGCTACCAGATCCGGATCAACCGCCCTCCGGTGCAATTGATCGGCAGTCAGCCTCTCGCCGGGAGGAGGCATCAACTCGACCGCCGTAGGTATCCGTTGCGGCGTGTTGTTGGTAGGCGGCCGCCAACGAGAATCAGCTGGAGGCGCGATCGGAGGCGCGATCGGAGGCGCGGTTAAAGGCGTGCTGGGAGGCTCGACTTGGGTATCAACCTCCGCTTGACTTTCGCCCTGCCCTGTGACCCTATTGAATAGATCCAGGCCACTAATCTGTGAGGTTTCTTCAACAGGCTCATTTTCTTTAACGGCCGGCCGGCTGATCCGGGATCCTTTTGGTTGTTGCCCGGCAAAGACCTCCCGGTATACCTTCACCTCCCCCAACGGCACCCCGTTGGCGATCCAACCTACCCGCGCCCGCCCGTGCATGCTTTCAAAGCCCTGCCAACGGGGGTCCTCCTTATCAACCTCGCAAACGCCTGTATCCGGATCACAAGCGTTTCCCGACTTCTCAACCCAAGCCTTCCAACCAACAAACCGCCGCTTTTCCGTATCGTATTTGTTGGCGATAGTTGTTGCCGTGAGGGTTTGCGAGAGGCGAGGCCACGCCTCGAGGCACCTCGTCAGGACCCTCTCCCAGGCGGGCTTGTAGTTGGCCTTTTTTGAACTGCTAAACAGGCCCTCCCGTTGGCAGTCAACAAAAAAGCCCATGACAGCGGCGGTCTTATCCGGAGACCACTGTATCCGGATAGGCTCGTCTCGTTTTCGCTTGCGGCTCGCAAGCTCGCTGCTGGGGCGGCTAGCGGTGGAGGACCCTTCACCGCCGGGAGTCTGTGACTCCGGCGGGATCTGGGAGTTGGGAATAGCTTCATCGAACGCGCCGGCGTCGATCGAGGCCTGGGAATCAAAGGGAAGTGGAGTATCCATTTTTTTGGTGATAATTTGGGCTAACTTTGGCGTGCAACAGTCAGGTTCGTCGTGTTGCGTCCTGACAACAACAATCTCTGTGCCCCTCCTACCAAAACGGCGGTGAAAACCCCACCTCGAGCCATAAACCCTGTTTCTTGGCAGACGCCCGCTGACAAGGCCTACCCTGACGGTACTTCCGACCCCCCTGCACAATTTTTTGTACCTTCTCCCTGATCAGGATCTCCCTGACCGGTGCCGCCGATCACGCCCTAAAGGAGGTGGCGGAGGAGGCTGAAGGTCGGGCCTGCAGGGTGAGCTGCAGTATCCCTGAACGCCGGGCGTGGGGAGGGAACCCCTCAAACAAAACCCCTCCAATCACGAGGAAGAGGACGCGCAAGTAGATTCGATAGGGAAAGGTTTAATCCGGCCCGACTGCCAAGAGAGGTTGTTACACCGAGGGAACGGTTACCCCCCCTGTAGTTACCCCGATAAGTAGCTATTCCCTATGGCCTATACAGGTCGAACAGGGTAAATAAATACATACATACATACCCATTCTTCTTATTTCCCAGCGACCAATGGACTCACCATGAGGTAACACCAAGCGTCTTCCAAACCTGTCCAGTCAACACGTCCGACGACGTCGCCAGGCACAAGGACGACCTCCTGAGCAAGCAGAAGCAGGGCAAGGGCCACTGGAAGCCCGAGCTGGCCTCCAACAGCGAGGAGGCCGTTAAGGCCGACCGCGAGGCCACCAAGGAGGACGCCGTCAAGGACCGGCCGAGCGACCACATCAAGCGCCTCCAGGAGCGCACCAAGCACGCCGCCGAGCAGAACAGCAAATCCGGCACGAGCATAGGCGACGGTCTATAAACTGGGTTCCAGCGAAGCGTGGATGGAAAGAATGGCGAAAACACCGGGGACGGCAGCAAAAGTCGTAGTTGAGACATGATAGGCGTTGGTTGTTTACCGGGCTACTGTCATCTCGACGGCGATAAAACATGCGCTCAAAACAACTTCTGTAAATAACAAGACAAGGCGTGCCACTAGACATTGCATCGCACGCTATCTTGTGCGGTTTGCTGATTTACATCGAAGAATTAAAGTGTACACCGCCGACTTCCACCATCGCGAAGAGCTTCGCTCGAAAATGGTATCGTCCAGAAAAAAAGGGAGCGCCAAGAGGATGTGGACGTGGCCCGATATCATTCCGGCACCGTTTCACGTAACTTGGGTCGGAAGAACCCAGCAGCGAGACTCGGGGCCAGGGCCGCGGGCAGAAATACAGGCGCGGAGGTCAACAGCATGGCGGAGCCCTGTTTGGCGGGTGCACAGCCGCAGTCGTGTCCACTGGGGCTGGGTTGGTGGCGCGGCTTAAGCCCTTATCACATCTCGTGCAGCGGGCCACTCGCGAGAATCGCAGCTCAGCCAGCATAAGCATAAGCCTCGCCTTGCCGGGTTGGCAACTTGAATGTTTCGTCCCGTGCCTTGATATTATTTCAATGGGGTAGGAGGAACTTGGATATTTTTCAGGTTGGTGCTGCCGCAAAAGCGTTCCGCTGGCCTTTAAACCTGCAAAGAACCCGGAGCAGAGCTCTTGACGATTCCTTAGGGTTGCACAACGAAGGCCGCATAAATCACCCAGAGCTCCACAGGGACCCACGCAGGTTTGCCGGAGCCAGCCGCAGCCAGCCGCAGCAGGAAGCTTTCCTGCCCGACCGTACAGTGCCGTTGCACCTCCCGCACACCGTGAACAGTCCCCGACGTCGATTGTTAACACCATCCCGCACAACGGACATCGCGCAGGAAAAGGGTCGAAATGACAGCATTCCATTACATTTTTGACTGGCACGATGCGGGATGCCCCTCGGGCTGGGTCCCCCAGGTCTCGAGGGGTGCAGCGCCAGCCGCCAAAGTTTGTCCGCACTCCGAAGCGCATCAAATGCATCAGGTAGTGTTAAGCTAAGGAGGCGAATCAGTGATGACGATCATCGCGATCGCGAGCCCATCCCGCCGAAAATTACCGTCCCACGGCGGGCCAAAAGGGGGAAGGAAAAAATAGGAAAGGAACCCCACAGAGATGGTTGACGATGTACGTGTCACACCACTTGGAACCGCTAGAGTCGCCCTTGTTGGCCGGAAACGCGACGGCGGCGTTAAGAACAAGGTAGTCGAGGCGCCCGTCGCCGCCGCGACCGGGATCGTCGAGCGCCTTCCTGGCAAAAGTTCGGACGCCGGTCGGGTCCGACAGCTCCAGCGGCAGCAGGGTCAGGATGTGGTGGGCGGAGTCGAAGCCGAGGGCGTCGAAGTCGGCCCGGGCCCGGGCCGTGTCGCGCGCGCCCAGGATGAGCCGGTAGGGCTGCCGCGCCTGCGAGAGAAGCTGCTTGACCATCTCGAAGCCCTGTTTTTGTGCAATCCAGAGAATTATGGTGGTCCCGGTCCTTAAGACAAAATAGACAGCACGGGAAGAGCTGAGGAGCGTCCAAGACTGCAGCGCGCGCGGGGTATTGAAACCCCGCACGGGTACTTGGGGGCTGTGCGTTGTGGGCCCCCTCTCAAGAGAGGGGGTCACAAAATGCAGGATCATCCACAAAAATAAGGATCACTGATCCACCGCAAAAAATGTATGGGAAAAAGTGTCCTGTTATGAGAATCGATGCAAATCAGCAATAACGAGCTTTTTAAATCAATCCTCGAGGGGAGTCAAGTAAATACGGGATATCGGATTCGGAAAAGCGTTTATTTTAATCAAACAATGCAATTTGCAGGCAAAAAAAGTAAATATCTGCGCCGGCCCTGGGACCCCCAACGAGGCCGAATAGGCCCAAAAAAGCAATAAAACGAAAAGAGAGGCTGTTCCAGAGGTTACCTGACGGGCCGGGACCGTAGGCAATCACTCCCCCCGCATAAACGGGTGGTCTATATATGCTGGCCCATACCCGCCGGCCGGCGAGGGAGAGGGAGGTGTAGCAGGCCGGGACTGTGCCCGGCGGACCGGCAATTGCGGTGAACTCGGCGGCAACGAAGGTGACGAGGGCACGTCAGACTCGTCGTTGTTGAAAGGGGAAGGGCAAGCCCTGTTGAGGAAGGCTACCGGATTTGTAAGGATATCAACGGTATCGTCGCTTTTGGGTATCTGCGCCTCTCGCAGAGGTCTCTTGAAAGGCCGGCCCTCGTTATCGACTGCCCATAAAGGAGTCTCTTCAGGTTCTTGCCGCCACGTTCTTTGTGAGGTATCGAGAGCCACGTAGGCTTCCTGCCAACCAACTCGCTCGAGGTATACGTCAAAGCTAACCCGGACTCCCTCGTGCCTGTAGCGGGCTGCTTGCCAGGCGGCGCGGTGCGCCTTTTTCTCGGCCTTCACTGCTTTGACGGCAATCTGATGCTGCTTCCACTTCTCTTTGCGTGCCTCCTCCACCTGGATCTCGTCTCTTTTGGCCAGCAAGTCGTTAAGCGTGATAGCTGTAGCGAACTGTTTATCAGCGGACTTAACGATCGACTTGACGCGCTTTTCTTGGCGGCGGCGGATCTTTTCGTGGCGGTCCCGTACCTCTTGACCGAGCCTATCTCGCATAAGGATCGCCTCGTTTGCAGTGCTGCAAAGATCCGGTATACCGTGACGCGTGGGAGAGCTGAGGAGGTAGTGAAGGCTGTGATATTTGGTGCGCAGTCGCTCTGCAACGTACTTGGCCGTCTCGATCCGGGTATCTTTGGGTAGGGCTAACGGCGCGCGCGCAACGTCTGTATCCTTAAATTGATGCCCGAGGTTGCCGAGGGCCCGTTGCTCGTTCAAAGGCCAGATGCCGGAGTCCTCGAAGCCCGAGATTATATGCCCTCTCGTGAAGGCAGCCTCGAGGCACCGCTTAAGTAGGTTTTAGATCAGCGCAAATTTATATAGGAAGTTAAGCACGAGAGAACTGACCTTAAGGGAAAACACAAAATCAGTGCGAGAAAACGAGACCTCTCCCGATTGAACGGCCTCCCAAAGAACCGCTTGTTGTTCGCGCTTAAAATGCGAGAAAACGCCCACGTCCATGGGCTGCATGCGGTGGGTTGAATGTGAGGGTAAAGTGACGAGCTGGATATCAAACCGCAGGCAGTAGTCGACTATCTCGATACTTAAGTGCCCGGTAAAGCCGTCGAGGATCAGCCACCTCCAGATGCGTTCGTATCCGTCGCTTCGCACCATGCCGGAATCGAGGTAATCCTGATCAAAGCGGTCCATCAGGAAGTCGAATTGGCGGTCTGCTGGGTAGCCAAACCAATTTTCGATTGACGGAAGGCCTCGCCGTCGCACGCCGGCCGTTAAAGGCCAAGAACAGCGGTTGAAATGCCGGATCCAGGTAAGCATAATCTCGAGGTTCGAAAAGCCGGTATCTGACCGTACAAAAGTCGTCTCTCCAGGCAGGCCAGAGTCGGCCCAATCCGTGGTAGGCCACTGCTTGAAGATACAGAGGGCGGGGATCGTCTCTCCCTCAGCGTTGCCGGCGCCAACAATCGTACAGGACTCTCTGTTGGCCGGGTCCAAAGTCGTCGGTTTTTTGTGCCTTTTCTTGGCGACGATCACGACTTTGATCCGGCCGTCGCGGCACCCCAAACGGGCGCCCATCTCGTCAGCGTTCCAGCAAGCGGATGCCGTGATCTCTTGAGCTACAGCCATCTCGTTGGCGCGACGATACCACGCACTAGTCTCCTCGCTTTGGGCCTCCCAACTCAATCTGCTTACTTCCATGGGGTCGGTGGCAGTCGTACGGAGCTCGCCGTGGTCCTTTTTCCAACGAGTGAACCAGTTCTTGTTGACAGGCGGCGCGGGCGGTCTTCGCATGGCTCGTAGCTTGTTGGCGCCGGCAACGATCATGGGAATAGAGGCGAAAACTCCGGCCTTTTCGAGCTCAACGATATACGCTACCAACGCTGTATCCTCGGCATCCGTCAGGCAACGCGGCCGGCCCTTAGAGAGCGGAGAGACTGCTGGGGACCCCGTCTCTTTAAGGGACCGGTAGTGCTTATAAACAGAGGAGTAGGGAAGTCCCTCTCTACGACAAAAAGCCCGGAAGGTCTCTCGAGGCCTGCCCTTGGGAGTCGTTACTTGACGGGATAAAGCGGCCCGTTTTTGGGCGGCCTGCTCGTTCCGTAAGTATCGGCGTGCAGCCCCGATCGCGACGGACTCGGAGATCACTTTGTTTTCCGGCATCTTCACGTGGAGGGGCGTTGGCTGACGATAGATTGCAATCACGAAGCAAAAAAATAGGTATCGCGGTAATTTTTGGTGTGGATCAGTGATCCTTATTTTTGTGGATGATCCTGCATTTTGTGACCCCCTCTCTTGAGAGGGGGCCCACAACGCACAGCCCCCAAGTACATTCGTCCAGGCCACCCAACCCTCCTTTGTAATCCGCCCCTCACGCCTCCTTGGTGTACTTGGAGCGCATCCGCCAGCGCGGCCCGTACTGCATGATCAGGATCGGGACAGGCGTGACGGCCAGGCTGACGGCCGCGAGTACCGTGAACCCCCAGCCCCATCCAAGGTACCCGGCAAGGGGCGCGGCCGTCAGCGGCAGGAACGTGCCCGTGAGGCAGCGGCTGACCATGACGGCCGTCAGCGCCGACGCCGAGTACTCGCCGAACGCGTCCACCACGTACGCCATCACAGGCATGCTGCAGATAAGGAGCGAGAAGCCGACGCCGCCGCTTGCGACCAGGAGCACGGGCAGCGGCGCCCGCAGCTCCGCCGCCCACCCGTAAAGCGCGATCGACACCGGCATGGCCAGCGAACCGGCCGCCGCGATGGGGAGCCGGTACTCGGGCCGCCCCACGCCGTCGTTGGCGTCGCGGAGCCGCACATAAAGTCGGTCGAGGGTCTGGTTGAGGATAAAGAGTGCCACAAAGGTACCGCCGCCTGTGTTGGGAGGTTGTTAGCTTGCTTTTCCCTCCCGTGCGATTCGGGGGAATACGACGGCCATGTTTTCCCATTGGGTAAGCAAGACGGGGAATACTAACTAAAGACCAGGAGAGAGGCGCCCGTCTGTGCGGGGGATAGCCCGTACAAGGTATCCAGGATGACCGGAAGCGAAACCGATATGATGTAGAAATAAGCGTAGCCCAGAGAGTTGAACAGCGCGACGGCAATCAGGACTCCCGACCCGGCCCAAACGATCGCCGGTCGCATGATGGCCTCTGCCAGCTTGCCCGCCTCGTGAGCCTCATCCTTGGAATCATCAGTAGGCAGCCCCGTAGCGACAGCTCCGTAGTCGGACACATGCTCGCCCGTCGCCCGTCGCTTCATCCCCCCTTCCCGCCGGGCCCGCGCCGCCTTGCCCCTTAGAATGACCGGCCTGTACGTCTCTCGCAGGAGCAGCATCAGCAGCACCTCGCACGCGGCCGCAAGCCCCGCGCTGAACCAAACGACGGTCCGCCAGCCCAGGGTCTGGGCGACGGCGCCGCTGATGGCGGGGCCGATGGCGCCGCCCAGCAGCGGGGCGAGCATGCATGCGCTCATGGCGGCGCCGCGCCCCTCCCGCGGGAACATGTCGCCGACGATGGCCGGGCTGAGCACGTTGGAGGCGACGGCGAGGCCCGTGAGGGCGCGCGCGCCGATGAAGAGGTCGGTGCGGTGGCACAGCGCGGCCAGGACCGTCGCGGCCACGAAGAGGCAGTTGGCCGCGTTCAGCACGGGCCAGCGGCCGTGCATCTCGGACAGCGGCGCG
>JNVV01000116.1:14315-24708 GCA_000733355.1 Falciphora oryzae
AAAATCCCTCGGGTACGTCAACTATCTTATTCTGTCGCACAGGTAACGTGGTTCATCAGCGAGTGGATCAAATCAGCGAGTGGATCACTTAAAAACGCATATTAAAACCGTCCGTGCACGACCGTGCATCTCGCCCATTTAATGATGAAATCTTATAAAAATTTAAGGAGTAATATTTTACTATAAGGTAATTATAAAAATATTTTTTCCAGATTTTTATTATTACCCGCTTTGGGTTAGTTTGTAATACTGTATAATATACTGTACGAAATTTGCGAATTACCCTAAAGGGAATGTAATAAATTTATTAAAAAATAAGAGTTAAATTCGCTATGTTATTATAATATATAATTGTTTAAATTTTGGTATAATCTAGTTGGAAATTGGGCGAGTTATTTAACTGAAGAAAACTGGGTTTACCGTGCGTTTTGCATTGATCTACTCGGTGATGGACCACGTTATAGATTTGGGACTTAATCGGTTCACACACTAAACCTACGCACACCCCCACAACGGCCGATATCGCCGATTATGTAATTTTGCGTGCGCCACACGCGCAAATCCACACATGACACAATTTTGACTGCCGGCCACGTTGCAGGGGACTTTGCGCAACAACGAACAGCGCTACAAACAACTTGAGGCTATTCCCAGGCCCGCCATGACGTCACCAACGCCGTCAGGTCACTCTGAAAGCGACGGGGACGTTCGCAGTCCCTCAAAGAACCCAGAAACACACGTTTGGCATACAGATTGGGACGGAAAGCCATGGCGCGCGGCTTTGCCGGACGATCTCCTGTCAACCCTTTGGCCTACCCACGACGAGGCCCTCGACGCCCTTACGGATTGGGAGCGATTAGTAGGCATGCTATCTACCTCAATTCGCACGCAATCCAACGAGGGATCCTTGATTAAGGAGTGGAGGTGCTGTAAGCACGGATACAAGCACCAACGACCTCCTAGGGGTACGCTAAGGATCACTACTAAGTCGGTGCACCCCCTGTCCGCGCACCCACCTGACCGCGCACTTTTTCCCATACTAAATCCACTTTTTGCACCTTTTTCAAATAGCATTTAAAAATCCAATAAAAATTATAAAATATAAACCCAATGGATTTATAAAATTCAAAAGCTAAATAATGTGAATAAAAATAGTAGGAAAATATTTAAATAACGTAACGTGGTTCACAAGTAAGCGGCGCACACAAGTAAGTGGCGCACTTCGAAATCACGTGTTAAACGCGTTTTTCGACACCCTTGCTAACTCGGCCAATTTAAGCCCAAATTTTACCAAATTTTAACAGGTTATATGCAACTACGTAGTAAATGTAATGTAATTTTCTTGGATTTTTATTATTACCCCTTTAAGGTTAGTTAGAAACACTGTATAATATACTGTGCAAAATACGCAAATTACCTTAAAAAGGCAATAATAAAAATTTATAAAAATTTAAGAAAATTACATTACATTTACTACGTAGTTGCATATAACCTGTTAAAATTTGGTAAAATTTGGGCTTAAATTGGCCGAGTTAGCAAGGGTGTCGAAAAACGCGTTTAACACGTGATTTCGAAGTGCGCCACTTACTTGTGTGCGCCGCTTACTTGTGAACCACGTTACGTTATTTAAATATTTTCCTACTATTTTTATTCACATTATTTAGCTTTTGAATTTTATAAATCCATTGGGTTTATATTTTATAATTTTTATTGGATTTTTAAATGCTATTTGAAAAAGGTGCAAAAAGTGGATTTAGTATGGGAAAAAGTGCGCGGTCAGGTGGGTGCGCGGACAGGGGGTGCACCGACTTACTACCAAATTTGCCCCTTGCAACTGGAAGATCGTCCTGCAGTCAAAAAAGTCGGATGCCGGCCTTTGGAGCGCCCGCGTTGTTGACGATACCCACGCCGGCCACGCCCCCTACGATCCCTCGTATACGTCCCTGGTCACCGCCTTAACCAAGCCCCAACGCCGGGCCCTCGTTGCGGCCTCCCTAAACGATACCCTGACCTCCGCAGCGATCCGTACCCTCATGGCAAGTCAGTGGCCTTCCCGGCGCTGGACCATGGCCGAGATCTATCGCCACCGCACCGATATACAAGCCCAACGCCGGGACGGGTATCCTGCAACGCAGGCCTTTTTAAAGCGCCTTGATACCAACGAACGAGGGGATACAGCGTATTTTGCGATCGCTTGGGCAGACGAGGAAAAAAAGAGGTGGTCAGCTTGCGCCTGGGCGTACGAAAAAGGCACGGAGTTGGCACAAAAAGCAGGAAAATGCCTACAAATCGACGTTACCTACAAGACCAACAGGCACTAGATGCACCTCGTCTTTGCAGTCGTTGTTACACCGGAAAAAACGACTATTCCGCTTTTTTGGGGCCTACTTTGCAACGAGACCCAGGAGGCTTTTAAGTGGTGGTTCCGGCACTTAAAACGATACTTTAATGCCTGCGACTTTCCGGCCCCTGAGGTTGGAATCACGGACGGAGATAAGCACCTCCGCCTGGCCGCAAAGGCTATCTTTCCTCGCATATGTTTGCAATGGTGCGTTTTCCACCTAAACAGCAACGTTGTTGCATATATCAAAAAAAGCTGGAACCGCCAGAAGGTAGAGAAACAACGCCCGCGAGTGACAGAGAGTTCAACTCCCCGAGTGCCAACGGCAAAGGCGCCGGGCCGGCCCGACTCCCATTTGCCCCTAACACGAGGCCGGGCCGACTTTGATCCGGCCAAAGGGGATTTCGACGATTTGCAGGACCTCGCCAACGCCCACCGACGCCGCGTTGACCTCAGCGCCTTCAACAACGCCCCTACAGCTGTAAAATACAGCCGCACGGGGTTGTTTACCCTTTGGAAATACGTCGTTTTTACCAGGGACCCCAAGGTGCATCAGCAGGCCTGGCAAACCCTCCAGGAGACCTTTTAGGGGCAATAAAAAATCATCGGATATCTCGAGCAGTAGCTGGCCCGTAAAGCGCTTTGGGCCTGCCATTTGACCAAAATGTACCCTAACAACGGGTTTACAAGCACTGCGGCATCAAAAGGGAGTCATTCCTCTATAAAAACACAAGGTTTATCCGGCAAATCAACCTTGGACGACGTCGAACGGGCCGCCTACCTGCAAACGGAGGATAAATACAAAAAATATAAAAAAAAAGGCACCTCCTCTACCACGCGGATCAGGCACGACTACAGCAATAAAGCCTGGCTAGGAAAGTTGCCCTTGCGCGTTTCTAGCTGGTGCCTCGATATCCTTAGGTCCCTGCACTCCCAGGCACGTCGGGCGCGTCTTTTTCCAGCCCGTAAGCCCCTGCCGGCCTGCACGGGGTCGGTGCGCCGGCAGTTTGGCCTGCCGTGCGCTCACGAGATCTGGGAAGTCCTCGAGGGCTTAGAAAAGGGCACGCGGGCCGGCTTTACCCTTGAAGAGGTTAACGACTTTTAGGTGACCCAGGCATTACCTCGCGATACTAACGATCCCTACTGGGGAGTGCAGGACCCCGTAGGGGTCCGGAAAGGCCGGCCACGGGGTCAAGGGCCGTTTAGCGACGACGAAGGGGTGCCAAAGGGCCCTAGGCCGCGCGGCCGGACTGCCAACAGTATCCGTGATACTGCCAGACGCAATTACTCCCACTGGGAGTTGGAGGGCACCCTCGAGGCTGCAGACGAGGCTGATTCTGGCACCCCCCATGCCGCGGTTACTGCGGCCTCTCCTGCACTCTCTGTGATCGTTGTCGCTTCCGTAGGGCCGGCAGGCCCTGCCGGCCCTTCCGGCCCTGCAGAAGAGGATCCAGACGACCCCTGGGCGCATCTGCCGGTTACAGAGGTGGAGAGAAAGGCTGCAGAGGAGACTATTGCACAAAGGGTGGCTGCAAGGAGGGCACGGGAGGTGCGGGAGGCGTCACAGGACCGCTTTGATCAAGAGTTCCGGAGGGAGATGGAGTGCGGGCATTGGGACGAGGAGGGTCGCTGGATTATAGAGTAGATTTAAGGCTATCGATTCATTTCTTTTTCACCTTTGAATAGCTTCATTTCGTTGTTCTACGGCCTTTTTTATATTTGGGGTTGATGGCCTGTGTTTTTTTATATGGGTGCGCCACAGAAAATCACATGATTCCGATACCGGCCGTGGCGGAGGTGTGCGTACGATTACTGTGCGTAGGTTTACCGTGTGAACGGATTAAGTCCCATAGATTTCCCAGCGTCCCGAATGTTTAAAAGCTGGATTTTTCCAACGCCGTGCTATAAGCAGCTATGGTCAAAGGAGTTTTTGATACTAGTTAAACTGACTAGCATATACGACCACACCCACTAGAATATGCGGGATCCCGTCCGCTCTCGCCACTGCACCCTTGCATGCGCCCGCCCGGAGGGCACCTTTTTGAAAATTCAGGTCTGAGTCACTGAGACTAAGCCCTGCTGTCGTTGATGTGTTTTTAGCCTTTCATGCATGGGAATGAATGACTACCGAGAGGCCCCGACTCCCTGTTACCTCACCCACCCGTTAATATGCGAACCTACCCGCGCCTAGTGGGTCGAGCGATGGATGGGAACGTCCAAATGCAATATAATGGTCTAATACTAGTGATACAACTGGGCCTTCACATGCTGGTACCAAAGCCTTCATTTTGTTGACAGTTGCCATGGGACCTGGCGCCGCTGAACCTGCAGCTACTGCGAAGTCTCATTACTCGTGTACGGAGAAGCCGATTCGTCCCATAAAAGCTAGAGAGATGGAATATTCCGTGGTGAATATGGAGGGTGACGGATTGTGCTGAGTGTTCTGGACCGCGTGAGACCTATCTGCTCCCGACCAGCTCCACAGGCATGCACTGGAACAAGCTTTACGCTTTTTTTCGATGGCAGCGCTAGCACTCGGCTAGGGCATAGCGCGGGCGCTTGTCGAGATAAAGTTCCATGGTGCCGCCCACGCTTTCGATAATTCTTTAGCAGACCGTCGTCAGTGGGAACCGATTTGCAGCCTCATATGAGATCCAGCTCGGCCAAGGTGGCTTATGGTGGCGGCCAACCCTAGAGCGGGGCGCGCCATGGCGCCGCGTTCAACCCGGTGGCCCAGCCCCGGTGTTGATCGCCAGGCTAGGTTTTTCAGCTGCTGGTACTTATATGCCCACTTCTGCAACTTTCAAATTATATATTCTCCCGATTGCTGGGTCTGCTCGAAAATTTCCTGCTCGTACTGGTAATAATTTTCTCTTTGATATGTTAACAGCAACAGCGGCGACGGTGCCAATCTTCCATGGAACCCGACTTCGTGAAGTTTACGCCCTTCTGCGAGACCGACCACCATTTGGAACGCTTCAGTAGGACGACATGGCATCAAATATAACCGTCGCAAAAACACCCTACTTCGAAACGGTTTGGGCCGCCGACAGCACCATCGGGCTTCATAATGTTATTGTCGGCCTTATGGTCGCTGGCATCACGAGCAGGTTCTCGGCCGTGGTCCTAGTACCCATCGTTACCTCCGCTGGGTGTGCTATAGCCAACGGTTTGGCTTTTTACGACTTTCGTTTGGAGCCCCCTGCCCCTCTCGTTAACAGGGCGGTCGCTTACGCCTTCGCGGATATCACGTGGATAGTGAGTGAGACGTTTGTCGGGCAGGCAAAGCGACCGTTGCATGCCCCCCTCTCCCTTCGGGGCTCGGCGTCCCACTTTTCGCTTGCGGCTGGCTATGGTACGTTTGACTAACGTAATGGCCTCCTCGGCCTGTTCCAACAGATTCAAGAAGCTGGACTCCCCTTCTACGGCTACGCGATCCTGCTCCCTATCCTCCGCGGCGGCGGGCGCGTAACTTTCCTCGCTCTTTTCTGGACGCTTATACTCGTAACCGTGGTCGTCCGCGTTGCAATAACCGTGGTCAACCTACGCTTCATCCTCGACAGCGACCTCTCGCCAACCGTGCATTCGACCCTGATCAGTCGCCTGCATTTGGGATATTTCGTGCCCATCGCGATGGCCGAAAGTGTAACCGCCGTGTTCCTGCTGAGAAGGCTCAATTCAACGCTCCGGTCGTCGATGTCGGGCGGGCTGGAGGGCCCCAAGCTGTACCGCTACATCATGCGCAGCACCGAGATACGCCTCGCTTCGCTGGCGCTTATCGGCATCGCGCGCTCTATAACATTCTCTTTCCAAACATTCTCTTCCAACATGGAGGCGGGTCCGATGTCGGTCGTTAGCCAAATTGACCAGTTTGTGTACACTCTGGGTTGTTTGTTCCCAATTATCATGTTGTACGTTTTGTCCCTATGATTCCTACCATCGCAACGTTGATAAATGGGTCAAACTTGCTAACAGAAACATCGTCCAACAGCGTCGATATCCTCATCTCGCGCCTGATCTTCGCCGAGGAGAAAAGCAGCCCGAACGGCATCAATGTCGGCGGCGCGCCGTAATGGAAATTGCTGGCGGTGGGCTGCGGCATTCGGCGTCGCGGAGGGCCGCGGGCGAACACCACGACATCGGCCTGTTCGCCGTGCCGTACATGGAACGCAACGTCGGGGTGTCCGGTGGGAGCAAACCGTCCGTTGCCGTCACGGAGACCGAAGTCGCTGCCGGCATACAGGGCACGCAACGGATGGGGGGAGGGATCGGCAGGGGGATGGGGTTTGGGGGATATCCCCTCGAGTGCCGTTAACCCCTCGTCTGCAGATCCTTCCCTGTCAGCCAACCACATCGCCTAAATTTTAGGTACATCCGTTTGGGTAGGATTTAGCGCGTGATAAATGTACCAGCAGGAGTCGTTGTTACAGAGAGGTACGTCGCACAACGCGCATCCGAATCGCGTGCGCGAGAGCCTCTTTTTGTTGCCTCCGGTATCGCCCAGCACCCTCGGCTTATTGCAATGCGCCTGTATCCCGCGGCAGGCCGAGCACTCCGATTGCGATAGCTTTGTTCTTTGCTTTAAAACGTGCTTTTTTACGTCGCGTTCGTCGCAGGTAATAGAGGTTGCCGCACCGCGTTTTCTGGAGCCTGCCTGCCGCCGAACCTATCAAACAACGCGCGCGCGATCGCGCAGTACCCACGAGTCACAACAACAAACAGGGGTGAGTCCTGCAGATCCTTTCCTATCTAAAAAGACGAGGGGTTAACAGCACTCGAGGGGATGGGGGGCAGGTCTGGTCGATGACGATGATGACTATGATAATGATCATCATGATGATGGTGATGCACGGTGTGGCCGGTGTCACGTCTAGTAGGGCCCTGATCGCAGATAGAGGAGTTGGGCCTGGAGACCCTTATCGCCCGATAAGGGAGGAGGCTCCACAAGGTGGATCCCGCACAGAGATATCCTAAATCTCTGCAGGGCCAGGCCTCCGGCCTCCAACCTACTCCGAATATCATCTTTCTGCTCCTTCAATTGTACTGCCCTTAACTGCATTGACGGATAGCTTGGGTCCTCGGAAATCACGTTTTGCTTGATAAGTCGGCCACAGAGCTGCTTTGGAAGTCTGCGCCATTGGTGCCGCGTAAGGTGGGGTCGCTTTTCGGCACAACCACCGCAACATTCGATCGTGGGGTGGGCGAAGAGCATTTCGTTTACTTGGACTCGACCGGGATTTTCGGTAAGTACATTTGTTTAATTCACGTGGAGAGCTCAACCGGAGCTGGCTCTGACATTGGCGGTTACTAGACCACATTATAACAATTCGGCTGCAGACCGCGCGATCGCTCGTGAACTTCGTCCATGGGTTTTGGTACAGCCTGGTTGGGAGGGGCCAGCTTGCCGCTCGCTGCAAATGTCCTTCCTACACGGAAACCAATAATTCCACATGGAGCACGAGTATTCTACATGGCGCACGAGTGCTAGGGAGATGAAAGTCTGCGATGCGGCGGTCGTTGGCTCCGTTGCCACTGCTCTGTATCGCATGAACCTCCTGTCCTCCCGGACACCCATTGTTTACGAGAACCTTATCCCGAAAGATTTGGAGGAGGCAGTTAAGAGAATCCCCGAGGGGATTGTGGTCCATGACGCTACTCGCGAAAGAGGAGGACCGTACGAAGAGTTTCAAGCCAACCACAAAGGCTGCAATCCCGGGCCCCAGTTTCTGGTCGAGGTTTCCGGCATCATGCAGAGTTTGCCCGCGGTCCTAACCGGGCACGCAGAAAGCGGTCGACTACCTGAGGGTTCTGATTTAGTGGGGGAGCAACACGCCCTTCATAGCTGTTGCTTTAAGGGTGTGATCGGCAGCAACGATCGTTACCGTCACGGTCGTTGCGGGCGCCAAAAGACAGGGGATTTTTATTTTATCTGGACACGCCTTGCCGTTTTTAGTAGGGGACCCGCACCAAAACAAGGGCATGACCGTCCGCAACGATGAGAGACGACTGACAGGGGGCAAGACGAAGTACCCAACTTGCAGGGAGCTGTTTTGGGCCAAAACTAAGCCAAATTTGTACTAGTTGCCCAGCCAAATTGGCTCATGCCCTTGTTCTCAGGTCGTTTTCGTCACGATTGAAAAAAAAGGAATACGGTAACGGCGGTGCGGACCCTACCGGTACTTTAGGCCCCCCTGCAGCACTTTTCGTACCTCCGCAACGACCGTGACGGTGACGATCGTTGCTGCCGATCACACCCTAAATTGTCGAGCTTGGGGCCTGATCGGCCGTAACGCTCGTTACCGTCACGGTCGTTGCAGAGGTACGAGAAATGCTGCAGGGGGGCCAAAAGTACCGTCAGGGTCCCCCAGTCAGCGGCCGTCCGCTAAAAAAGGGAACTATTCCGGGAACACCCTATTCCTACGCACCCTTTTCCTACGCACCCCTCCGCCACCGCCGGTATCGGCAATCATGTGATTTTCTGTGGCGCAGCCATAGAACAAAACACAGGCCATTAACGCCCAAAATAAAAAGCGATGCACAACAACGAAATGAAGCTATTCAGAAATGGAAAATAAATGAATCAATAGCCCTAGATTTACTTTACAACCCAACGACCCTCCTCATCCCAATGCCCGCATTCCAAATCCCTCCGGAGGTCCTGATCAAAGCGGTCCTGTGACGCCTCCCGCGCCTCCCGTGCCCTCCTGGCGGCTACCCGTTGTGCAATCGACTCTTTAGCGGCCGTTATCTCCGCCTCCGTGGCTGGAAAATGCGCGAAGGGGTCGTCCGGATCCTCTGCAGGGACCGCCGGCCCTGTAGCCGCCGGCCCTGTAGCCACAACGATTACAGAGAGGGTAGGAGAGGCCGCAGTAGCCGTGGCAGGGGGAGGGCCGGAATCAGCCTCGTCTGCAGCCTCGAGGGTGCCCCCCAACTCCCAATGGGAGTACTCCCTTCTGGCAGTATCCCGGATACCCCCGGCGGTCCTCCCACGCGGCCTAGGGCGTTCCGCCACCTCATCGTCGTCGCTGAAGGGCCCCTGGCCATGCGGGCGACCTTTCCGGACCCCCCGAGGGTCCTGCACCCCCCAATAAGGATCCCCGGTATCGCGAGGTAGTGCCTGGGTCACCCAAAAGTTGTCGATCTCCTTTAGGGCAAAGCCGGCCCGGGTGCCCTTTTCTAGGCCCTCGAGGACCTCCCAGATTTCGTGAGCGCACGGCAGGCCAAATTGCCGGCGCACCGACCCCGTGCAAGCCGGCAAAGGCTCGCGGTTGGGAAAAAGGCGCGCCCTCCGGGCTTGAGCGTGCAGGGGCGCCAGGAGATCAAAGCACCAGGTAGAGGCCCGCAAAGGCAACTCCCCTAGCCACGCTTTATTGCTGAAGTCGTACCGGATCCGCGTGGCAGAGGAAATGCATTTTTCCTTGTATTTTCTGTATTTATCCTCCGTTTGCCGGTAAACCGCCCGCTCTACCTCGTCAAGCGTGGATTTGGCCGATAAACCTGTTGTTTTGATCGAGGCATGGCTTCCTTCCGACCCCGACGTACTTGTAAACCCGTTGTTGGGGTACATCTTGGTCGAATGGCAGGCCCAACGCGCTTTGCGGTCCAGCCAAGCCTCGAAATATCTGATGATTTTTGATTGCCCTTGAAAGGTCGTATGGAGCGTCTGCCAGGCCTGCTGGTGCACCTTGGGATCCCGGGCAAAAACGACGTGTTTCCAGAGGGTAAACAGCCCTGTACGGCTGTATTTTACAGCTGCAGGGGCGTTGTTGAAGGCGGTCAAATTGTCACACGGAAGAACCCGTGGACCTAACTAGTCGGCATCACGAGTCGGCCTTACGGAGGTTCGGAGACCCGCATAGGCGGTCAACGGCCCCAAGGCCAAGCGGTGAAGGTTGGAAGGCAGTGTGAATCATGTACTCGATACTTCGCACGGATCACAAAGGGTCTATATAAACCCTGCCATCTCCTATGTCTTCCACGAGAGATTCCTTCTTCCTCAAGCATCTCTTGAGCCCATAGAAAGATTATCTGCAATCTAGAGATTCTTTCTCC
>JNVV01000117.1:11446-24297 GCA_000733355.1 Falciphora oryzae
TAGTTTTTCGGTTCTAACTTGGATTGCCACCGAGCTGTGTGCCTTTGGCATCCCTTCGTGGTATTCGACCATCTCTTCCGTAAACAGGGGGTTGTCCGCTGGGCACGCGGTCCTGTACCGGTTCGCTCTCCTCGCTGTTGCCGTCGTGTTGGCCATTCTCAGCTTCCATTCCATTGTTACGTTGGGGTTCCAGCGCCTTGCGTGCTTGTGTTTGGATTTCCAATCCTCTCCGTGGGGGACGGGTGCTCGTTTCGGTTTTGGCGCTGTTTCGGGCCGGTCCTATCGTGTTGCCCACTCTCTTTTCGCTTGTCCGCTTTGGGGGTGGGGCCTTCTTCTTCGTTCTCTGTAGCCGAGTCTCTGGAGACGGTCCGCTACCTTCGCTGTCGCTTCGTTGATGCGCTGCGTCATCCCGGTTTTTTCCCACCTGTTTTCCGTGTTTATAACCCTTTCGTTTAAATATAAATCCAAGGGCGGCACGTGGGTTTCTGTTTCGAGGTGTGCCAACGAGGTTGCTTTGTAAGCTCCAGCCACCACTTTAAGACATGCTCTTTGTTCTTTCGCCATCTCCTTGGCTGCGCCCCGGGGCCAACCTCGGGGTTCCGTTGGTAGGTGGTAGGCTGCCGCTCCATAGGCCAATGCACTGCGGCACACGACCGCGTACAGCTGCCTCGCGCGTGCGAGGCTGCTTCCCCACGTTGCCGCCGCGAGTTTTGTTACCGCAAGCTGTTGTCTTTCTTGTTTGCCCCTTGCCTGCCTGGTGTGGGCGTTGAAGTTTAGCTTGTGGTCTAGCCAGACTCCCAGGAATCTCGCCGATGGCGTTGGTTGCACCTGTGTGTTTCCGGTGCGGACCCGGGTCCGGTCCAGGGTCTTGGTAAAATGGAGCAGCTCAGTTTTGGCCGCGTTGAACGTCATTCCTGTCTTTTTTGCCCATGTCTGGCACGTGTCCCAAGCCCGTTCCAGCAGCCGGGCCGTTTCCGCCGTGGTTCCCCCTACTGCCAAGGGGTTGGTGTCGTCGGCGAAGCCGACTACCGTTATCCCTGGTATTTCTTCCAATTTGTCGTAAAGCGACGCGATGTATAGGATAAACAGTATGGATGAAAGTGGTGAGCCTTGTGGTACTCCTGCTGTTACTTGTATGGGCGTAGACGTGTCCCCATCGAACCGGAGCCGGGCCGTCCTGCCTGTCAGCCAGCTTTTAATCCACCTGATTGTTTTTGGTGGGAATCCTTGTTTTCGTAGGGTATCGAGAAGTCTGGTGTGGTTGACGTTGTCGAATGCTCCTGACAGGTCGAGCTGTAGCAGCGAGGCTGTAGCGCCGTGGTTCCACGCCGTTATCACGGTGTCTGTCACTTGTCTAATGGCGAGCTCGGTGCTGCGTTTCCTTCTATTGCCCATTTGCCCTTCCGGCAGCAGTCCTCTTTTTTCCGCCTCGGTTGCGATCCGTGTTCCTACTATCGCCTTTATAACTTTGGATATAGACGGGAGGAGTGCGATCGGTCGCCACCCCCCCTGCTGTTTTTCTATCTTCCGTATTTTTCCCTGGCTTGGGGAGCACCACCGTCAGTGCGTCTCGGAAACGCTTCGGGAAGTACTCGAGTTCGAAGCTAGCGTTGGCTATTTTGGATATAGCTTCCCAGCATGGTTCCCCGCACGCTTTTAATAGTCCGTTCGGTAAGTTGTCCGCTCCCGGGGCTTTCCAATTCCGAGTTCTTTTCAGGGCCGCTAGTACTTCGTCTCCTTCGGGGTCCACTCGGTGGTTGATTGGGAATGGGTTGGTGAAAGTGTGATCTTCGAACGTGGTGTCACCGACGTCTGTCAGGTCCGCTTCCGGGTTGGGGTAGAACTTGGCTGCTAGAACTGTGGCCTTGTCAGCGTGGGAGTTCGCTGGCCCTTGGTCTCCTTCTCCAGGCCGGTTCAGGTCCGGTAACCTGGTTGGGTCCCGTCTCCTATGGCTCCGTAGTCTCGCCCATCGTTCGATGTTCCAAAAAACAGGCTCGAGATCCTATTCCTTTGACGCCTCCCTAATGAACTCCCTCCAGTGTGCGTTGGAGGCCTTCCTTTTTTCCCTAATAAAGGCTTTGTCGGCTGCTTTCAGTTCCTCGTAGCTTCCTTGTGTTTTTAGCCGTGTGTGTGCGCGTCGGCACCGCCTCGTTTCTTTGGCTAGTTTCGTAAGCATCGAGTTCCAGTACGGTGCTGGCTTGAAACTTGTGGCTTTTCGTCTCGGTGCCAGCTCGTCAGCGATCTGGGTCAGTTGGTCTATCAGTGTGTCCACCTGGTTGTCTATGTCGTCTGGCGTTTCCATGTCCTCGATTTCGATGTATTGTCTGGCCAGCTGCAGCGCCCTTCTTTTGTCGTTTCTAAGGTTGGTGTTAACCTTTTTCCACACCCATCCTTCCGCCCTCCTTTTGCGGAGCGGTTCCGCTCCGCAATCGATCGAGATCACTTGAGGGTGGTGGTCCGACCCCCCTATTTCGTCGTCCCTGCCCTCGTATCTGACAGCTAAAGTATCGGATACCCACGCGTGGTCGATGGTGCTTTCTCGTTCGCCGAACCTCTCTTTTGTTATCTCCCCGTAGGGCGTCGCTAGTTCGAGCCGCCACCGGTGCGCTAGCGCTAGTAGTAGCTCGGACCTGGCGTCTTCCCGATTGTGCATGTCCCACATTGGGTGGTGCATGTTGAAATCCCCTACTAGTACGGCGTGGTTCCGAGGCGGTGTTGTTTCGATTTCGGTTAGGGGGGTATGCCATTCTCCTGGTGCCCGGGGGTCTGGCGAGTATATTGAGTAGATGTCGATGTTCCCTATTGGGGTTTGTAATGTGATTGCTGCCCAGTCGTGTCCGCTCCGGCTTTTCCACGTTGCCGGGTCTAGTCGTTGGTGGACGTATAGTGCTGCGTTCGATCTTGTGTCTGCTTGGTAGTATACCAGCTCGTAATTGCATCCGGCCGGTCTTTTCGGGTCTCCGTGCCGGTCCAGCTCCGGTTCTTGTTGGCTATTATGTCGTATTCCTTTCTGCTAAAAAGCGGTATATCTCCTTTTCCGTTTCCTTTTCCCATATTCCAGTATAGGATTGTTATTACCATGGGGATTCTGATAAGCGTCTTTGTGCGTCGAACGGGATTGTGCTATCTCTAATCGGTAACGGCTCGGATGAGGGTGGCGGCTCCAGCGGGGCCGGTGTTCGTCCTTGTCCTCCGGCTGCTTCTGTTTGGATTTGTTCGTCTGCCGTAGTTGGGGGTTGGGCTAGCCGGGAGCTCGCTCTGGGGGCGTAGTTTGTTGTAGGTGGCGGTCGTGTGGCGGTCCGGCCCCTGGGTGGCTGCGAGTCCTTGCGGGGTCTGCCGGGTCCTCGGCGACCGGGGGACCGGATTGGGGAGTCGTTGTCTGTGTCCGAGTTTTGTTTGCGCCTTTTGCTGGGGCTCGGTGGTCCTCCGATGCCGGGGGGTATGCGTGTTTGGAAGATGGGGAAGGTGGTGGTGGCTTTTGTTTGTTTAGGGGCTGATCCTTCCAGCATAAACCTCTTTGGCCGGTTTTGATATGCTTCTTTCGCTTTCCCGATCGCCCGTTGCGCTACCTCGCAGCCCCGGTTGAACGCCGGGTGCGGCTCGCCGCAGTTTGCGCATTTGGGTGTGGCTTTGTTATGTTGGGGGTGGGCGTCGCATTGACTTTCTCCTTAGTGTTGCGGTCCTCCGCAGTGCGGGCAGCGGCCCGGTTTCCTGCAAAACTTTTGTCGGTGCCCCCATTCGTAGCAGTTATAGCACTGGGTGGCTTTGGCGTCTGGTGTAAACGGCTCGCACTTGAATAGTTCCGCCTGTATTACCAGTCCTTGCTCGCAAGCTTGGTCCGCGGCGGCTGCGGACCCGATTCGTGCCAGTACCATGGCGTATCCGTGGGGGGTGCGGGCTGGCCATACGTGCACCGATTTAACCTCCGCGTCTCGGTTTTCGGCGTTCAGGCTACGAGTGAGTTGGTTTGGGTCCTCCGGCAGTGTTGTTTGTCTTACTCCTTTAATTACCACGTCGTATGTCCGTTCCCGGATCGTTGCCTGGTTTCCAAACACCTTTTTCACCCAATCGTCCCTTTTCCTGTATTCGCTTGTGTTTGCGTAGAAGCACACTACCACGTCTCCGCTTTGGAGCCGCCTCGTTACCCGCACCGCCGTGCCGAGTTGGTTATTTAGTGCCCGCTGGGTGTCGATTTGCGATCGGTCCTTGATTGCTTCCGGGGCTTCTCCTACGGCCACGATTATCTCGCGTTCGACTTTTAACGGTATGAATCGCGGGGGGGGGGGATGCGTCGTGTTCGGGTACTGTTGTCGCGTTCGGGTCGGCGCGTTTCCGCCCGGTGCCAGGGCCGGTAGGTCCGTGGCGAGGGCAGAGGCGTAGGACTTTCTTGTATCAATCAGTGCGTTTTTAACCTCTGTGAGTATTTCTGCTTTCAATTCCTGTAGTGTCGCTTTGGTTACCAGTCCGTCCTCGGTGGCGTCGCGCTTGCGAGCCGTCTCCGCGTCGACCTTCAGCTTCGTCAGTTCCGACACCAGTTGCAGGACTTCCAGCAACTTTCTACTGATCACAAGGGGCTTCAGTTTGTCAATGATTTCGTCTTCTTTTTTCTCCTGACGGCCGCGCGCCGGTCTCTTGTCGGTGTCGGCATTCCCCCGCGCGTCCGGAGGCGCGTTGGGGGGATCCACCGTCGAGGCGTGTCGACTGGCCGCGAGCCCGGAATCGACTTCCATCGATTCTAGGCCCGCGCCGTCGGCGCGCACCCGATGCGGCATCGATCCTGGGTCAAGTCGAGTGCGAGGAGTTCGATTCCGGTGTTAAAATTGAATTATCTCGAAGGGCTGTCCGGCTGCGCGATTTCGAGCTCGCCACTTATCGGCATTTTATCTTTTATTTGGGGGCTGTCTATCCAGCCCCTGCGTTTGGCTATTTGGCCCCAAGATTGCGGGTCCACAGTGCCACCACACACGGATTCGGTACCTCTGCAAAATCTCCACCTAATGGCGAAAGATTTGGAGGTATTTCATATCAGCCCTATGGATCGTAGAAAATCAAAAAAGCTCAACACCATAAAAAAAGCCGTGATAATCTTTTTATGCTCAAAGTCATCTTCTAAAGGGCTTCGTTAGCAGGACCGCACGTTTTGTTGGAGGGACCGCAAATAGTGGATTTTTGCTGGGGCCATAGTGCCAACATCGCCAAACATGCACGCATTCGGTACCTTTGCCAATTGCCAGCGATTTCCAGCCAATTCAATGCCTTTGCGAATAACTTCATAGATTTTGATGTATGACCTGTAGTCTTTGATGCTCTTAGATTTTTTTTGGCCCGCACACAAATTAAAATTTTCTCTACCCATGCAGGCCCTACTTTTTGCTTCTCGCACCAACGGCCAACGGCCACGGGCGACGGCCTACCGCCAATATGAACAACCCTACTTTTTATCCCTCCTTTGCAGAGGGCGAAGCGGCCCTTCTGGCGCACGCGCATGAAAACGGCTACAATCTAGCCGTCAAAGAGCGCTTCCCACGAGGCGCCAAAGGCGAGGCTATCACGAGAGTCAACTACCGCTGTTCCAAAGGCCGGCCCAAGTCCGCTGCAGTCACCCAAGCCGCCGAGGCCACGCACGAGACCAAACGACGCAAGACCTCCTCCCAGATGACAGACTGCGGCTTCAAGGTCAACCTTCAACGCGTTCCCGGGCAGGGCTGGAAGATCGAGCCCGTCAGGGCGCGTGACGGCCAAGAGCTTACCCACAACCACCGCTTTACTGCAGCAACTGCTTTTGCCTCGTTCCGGCAACGCAACCTGGCCCAATACGAAGACCGGATCGTTGCAGACTGGAGGGCGGGCACGAGGCCGTCACAGATTATAGCCAACCTCCGGGAGTCAGGCGAGGCCGTTGACTTTGGCTACCAGGACCTCAACAACCTCCTGCACGACTGCCGGCGCAAAGAGCTCAACAGACGCACGCCTATCCAGTGGCTTTATGAGGTACCATCAAATAACATCAGATCCTATCAGATTGCCTGCTAATTTACCTGTCTCCGATAGCAACTCGATGACCCAGATGCGTTTTTCTGGCGTGACCTCAGGGACGAAAACGGCCGGATCCTCTGCCTATTTATCGCTCCAAAAACCTCCCTCCCTCTCCTCGAAGCCGCCCCCGACGTGCTCGTTGCCGACTGTACCTACAAGACCAACCGCTTTGGCCTACCCCTACTTAATTTCTGTGGGATCCAGCCTTTCCGGAAGTCCTTTTCGATCGCCGCCGCGCTTATCAACGCCGAGAAAGAAGGCCAATATGCGTGGGCCTTGCAAGCGCTGCACGAGTATCTGTCAGAAAACGACGTGCCTCTCCCCAAGTTGGTGGTTACAGACCGGGAGTTGGCGTTGATCAATGCTTTAAGGCGCCACGAGGACTTCAAGCGCGTTCCCCATCTGCTTTGCAGGTGGCACGTTAATATGAACGTTTTGGCCAAAAGCAGGCGTCACTTCCCACCGGCCACGCGCCTCCCTGACGGCTCGATCAAGCGCAACGAAAGGTTCTCCGCGTTCCTCAAAGATTGGAACGCCCTGTTAACTTCTAATAGCGAGGAGGTATTCGAGGATCGCCTGAAAACGTTTACTAATGGCAAACACCCAGCGGAGGCCGTAGATTACGCGGTAAAAACCTGGATCGACCCATGGAAGACCGTCCTTGTTGATTGTTGGGTTAACCTCGTACTTCACTTTGGCCACCGTACAACCTCCATCGTCGAGTCGCTCCACGCCGGCATGAAGAGGTTTATTACAAGCGCGGGCGGCGATCTGGCTACAGTTTTTCGTAAACTGACATCATATTGGCGCAACCAAACAGCGGATATCAAGCTCGCACGCAACCAGGGGATGAATAAGGCGCCGTTCGGGCTTGACGAGCTACTCTACGGCTCTGTCAAAAGCCAAGTCGTGCTGCAGGCGCTGCGGAGGTGCGAGGAAGAGATCGCGGCCCTGCCAAAGCAACCTCGGCAAGGCTATTGGGACCTGGCACCTAACGAGCCCTGCACCTGTACTATCACGGCTTCCTACGGACTGCCCTGCCGCCACGTCCTCTTCCATCATCTCGCCAATAACGAGCCGCTTTCCGTCACCCAGTTCGATCCGTATTGGCGTTGGGACCGGAAGTCGATAACTTCGTACGTTCTAGGTCCTCAGCGCCCCGTTGGACCGCTGGATCCAACCCCGATTCGAGGCAAAGGACGCCCTCGAGGGTCTATAGCCGCATATAACTCGACCAAACGCCTGCCGAGCCTACACGAGATCGCCGAGAAAGACGAGGTGCAAGAGGCGCAGCCGCCCCCTTCTACAGCGCCGGCCCGACTCTCAACGGGCCCTGCCCGTGGCCGTGGCCGTCAGCCTGCCCGTGACCGTGGCCGTGCCCGTGGCCGTGAACCTTCCTCGTCACCGGATCCCCTCCGTAGAGAGGAGGGTACCTACGAGGCCGGCACCACCAACCCACGACGATCTGCGCGCATGATGACGAGATACGAGTTTGTAGATGACGAAGAGGAGGAGATTGACCTGATTCCCACTGAATTTGAGTGCGGATTCGATGAAAAGATGGCTGAAAAGGAGGCAGATACTCGGCAGGCCACACAGGAAATCCAGGAGTGCATTGTAGTCTTGGGGGTTTAATTGAACGTTGTGCGTTGAGATACGAGTTGTTGTTGTTAATTACTTGATTGGCACAGGTCTGGCATTGATGCATTCGCAATTGGCGGCGATTTGGCAGTGGTACCGAATGGAAAAGTGCTGCACTGTGGGTTCCACTATTTGCGGTCCCTCCAACAAAACGTGCGGTCCTGCTAACGAAGCCCTATATAAACCCTGCCATCTCCTATGTCCTCCCTGAAAGATTCCTTCTTCCTCAAGCATCTCTTGAGCCCATAGAAAGATTATCTGCAATATAGAGATCCTTCTCCAAGCCGTCTTTGACCCCTTGTTACAGATTCCTTCTTCCTCAAGCATCTCTTGAGCCCATAGAAAGATTATCTGCAATATAGAGATCCTTCTCCAAGCCGTCTTTGACCCCTTGTTACAACCAAACCTGCCCTTAGCTTCGCGGTTGGGAGGTGGGGCAATGATTAAGTGAAGTTTTAAAAGGGAAGATCGAGTTCCTTTAGGCGGACGCTAATAAAGAGGGGCAATAAATTGCCAATAACGGCGCAGCCTTACTTCCCATGCAAATAAGGCCCTTTGCATTGTTACGTGCGAAAAGCGAAGCACATAAGCTGAGCCGATATTACGAGCCGGCATAAAAAAAATGCATTGGGCGAGCCCCAGGTACTATTGTAGCGAGGTTTTCTAAGCCCGACTCGCTTCCACGTTTAAAGCCGTTTAGCCCTCCATAAGCTTTTCGTACTAGGTAATTATTTTCGGCTACATTTCTTCGCCCTAATTAAGGACCGCTCGGGCCTCCCTTAAACTAGCAACCGGTCTCTTCATAAACCGATTACTGTTATGGCGTGGCGTGCCCTCTCGTGCAGCCTGGCCTCACAGAGGGTACTTGAGCCTCCAATTGAGCCAAATTGTCAGCTTTGGCTTAGTCGTCCTTTTGGTAGCAAGTGGGTGGAGGCTCCTACTGCCGAACCGTGACAATTACTCAAACATCCGCCGCCAGGCGCTCCGAGACGCCTAGTCCGCCTGTCCATTGAAACACCCTGTCCCAATGAGCGCCGCCCACTCCACGTACTGGTTCATCTTGTGCGCCCGGAGGTTTGCCCAGGCCCGTCTCTGCAGGTCGCAGCGGCCGAGGTGACAGGCCATGAGCGTCTCGCCCTCCTCGTCCTCACCGCCCTCGGAAAACTCCTGGTCCTTGTTAAACAGCACCACGAGGCTTCCGAGGCTGTTCAACCGCAGCGGGGGCAGGTTGAATGCCCCGAGCTCTCTCGCCGTCGCGCACCTGCTTATTGAAATTGCTGGAATATGTTGACGATGGTTTGAGATTCCTTGCATTGCTTGTTTTGTCTAGCAGAGTGTCTTTGTGAGAGGTGGGAGAGGTCATGGCCTTATATACATAACAGGCAGCCTGGTATGGCTCGTGCTCCCAGTCACTAACCAGAGGCACGTGACATTTGTCATCTCAACAGGTGTGCGCTCATCCTCCCTGTCGGAGAAGATTCCACGTCATATCTGAGTGCTGGATTAAAAACCCATTATTGAAGAGGCTATATCCGCGCACTCCCCCTTTTTGCTAATGGCACTCACCCTACTCCACTTTTGGCCTGTGCACCACCCGTGCAGCCCGGTTTCGCTGCTTACCAAATTTGGCCCGCAGTCAAAATTTGATGCCATTGGCCGCGCATTCGTGACAAAGCCACTAAGGCCTCAGCCACGGGATCCCCCCCAATTGACAGCCCCAACCTGCCCAAAAGTGCACGCAAAAAGTTGCACGCAAAGAGCTGCACGCGGAGAGATGCACGTGGAGAGGTGCACGCAGAAAGGTGCATGCAGAAAGGTGCAAAGGCGCCTTGCAACTTCCCAAAAAAAATTTTACCTTTACACCTGTGCACCTTCGCACCTTTGCACTGCTGCCCATGTGCATTTGTGTGGGTGCGCCACAAAAAGTTGCATGGCGGCCGATATCGGGGCAGGGTGAGTGCCAATAGCAAAAAGGGGGAGTGCGCGGATATAGCCTCTTATTCAAAGCCCAGATCCAGAAATGGATTGCGGTGTTGGAAAAGATGGCTGCCGAGAACCGCCCGATTGACTTCTCGAGCTGGTGTAAGGCAGATCCGCTCTAATTGCCCCTGAATATTTCCATCTCCACGGCTAACTTGCTGCCCAGACACATACCTTGCGTTCGACATCATGGGCGACGCCTGCTCCTTTAAGGAGAGGAGTTTCGTAGAGGCTCCCACAGACATATTGTATCATATTATATGCGCAATACAAATAGCTGCCATGTGTCACAGCGGGTAGGGGCTAGAGAAAATGGCGGCAAAGAAGATTGTATTTTGAAGGAAGCCAGGCCGGAGGCCTAGGGCCTGGAGAAATCTCTATCTACTGTGGCCTGGAGGCCCGTGCAGAGTGCCTGGGCACGTGACCCCATGGGTGCCGTGACACCATGGCACCCGAGCTGAGTCGTCACAAACTGCCGCGAACCGTAGGCTCGCGTCGAAAGGTAGGAATATTTGGGCCCAGGCCGTTCCATTTTGAGGTGAACACTCCAGGCCCCGCTTGTAGGCTTTAGACACATCAACGGGAGAGCCTCTGGGCGTTCTCGAAATAAAAGTCAGAACTCCGCATTGGAATAATAATGGAGAAGGATACGAGAAAGGGTACAGGGAAGGGTACAGGAAAAAAAATGGGAAAAAGCTACAAAGGAAAAAATTACCGGAAAAAGAGATATCAGGGGCTGTTCTAGGGTAATCGGGTTTTTTGGTTTTCCCATACTATTTTCGAAAACCGCTTGAAAACCGGTTTGCGGATCCGGGCCAGGGGCTCCCTGGCCCTTGTAAAAAGCCTAATAAATATAGCTCCAGGCCCGCCAGAAGTATCCTTTTGACCAGGCCAACGAGTCGCGTAGATAGAGGCCCTGTAAGCCACGTGTGACTTTTGATCAGGGAGGGTCTGGGAGGGTTAAAGAGGGACAGGGCCGGCCGGCCTCCCAGTATAGAAAATCGAGGGGATCCGGATCAAGTGAAGAGAGTAGGGTGCACCAAGTTAACTCGTTCATTTTGACCACAATCTTTGCCCGTTGAGTATACCAAATATACCATTCGACTCGCCTTTTTTTGCCCTATCATGGATACCTCTCTCGTCACCTCCCAGCCCCTGTCGCGGCGCAAAGTCCATCAGATCTTCCTCCTTTATATGCAGGCCATCACGGCCACCTGCATTACCGGATCTATATACGGCTTAGGCGGAGGCCTACGGACTGTGCATACGACGATCTTTTCCGGTGACAACCTTCTCCGGCACTGGCAAAGACCCGAGGCCGCCCCGGCCTTTAAGGAGCTCTTCCGAATCGACCAAAGCACTTTCCAGGCCCTCTGCGACTGGCTGAGCAGGAATACAGGGCTAACGGGGTCGAGGGGCGTCTCGTTGGGCGAAAAAGTAGCCTTTTTCCTGTACACCTGTGGCAGGGAGTCTCCCTTAGAGTCGTGGCCCACCTTTTCGGCCGCAGTCCCTCGACAACGCACCGGTATTTCCACGAGGTATTGCAAGCCATGCTGGCCCTCCACGTCGCGTTTGTGACGTTGCCGGAGGTCTTTGACGTCTCCTGGCCTGATTGCAGGCGTCAGGAGGTCCGGGAGGCCTTCGCTGGCTGCCTGGGAGCCGTCGACGGGACGCTGATCAACGCCAAAGTCAGCGCAAATGCGGGAGTTGCGTGGAGGAGTCGGAAGGGGCCTACTGCACAGAACGTTCTGGCGGCCGTAGATCACGGCGGGCGGTTCGTTTTCGTCATGGCAGGCGCTGAAGGCTCGATGCACGACTCCAGATTGCTCAGGGAGGCCCAACAAGCCGGATTTCGAGTCCCCCGGGGTCATTTTTACCTTGGGGATGCCGGCTTTTTCCAGGGCACCGGGGTAATAACGCCCTTTATCACGACGAGGTATCACCTCCAAAAACAAGGCCTTGCCCGGCCGGAGACCCCTGCCGAGCTTTTTAACCTGCACCATGCAAAAATGCGCGTTGTTGTTGAGAGGGCCTTCGGTGATCTCAAAGGCCGCTGGAAGATCATCAGGGGGACGCCGCCCGATTACCCTATCCGCTCACAAGTCGATATTGTGTTGGCCGTTACGGGCTTGCATAACTTCATTTTGAAGAGGGAAGCCAGGGCATCTTCAGCATCCAATCCTGGTCCAGAACAAGCCAGAATTGAGGGAGAAAATGCACTTCGAAGAGCTCAAGTTGAAAGGGAGGCAGTGAGGCGAGGGCAGGAGATGGGCACAACGCAAGCGTCTTGGGGTCAGTACCGGGCATCAATAGCCGATAGGTTGTGGGTCGACTACCAGGCTTACAGGGCTCGTGAGGAGACCCCGTAACCTGCGTTCGACTCGCCTCGACGAGGGCAATCGGGAGGAGTTACGGCTTGTTGATTGGGTCATTGGTTCAAAGAGGAGATTAGCCGAAAACGGCGACGTGGCAGTGGTTTTTGTGTTAGGATCGACAGGTCTAGCGTAGCGAAAAACGATCAGTTCCATGCACTAAAGGTAGCTTTCGATTGCCCTCGTCGAGGCGAGTCGAATGGTGCCTTCTTCGAAGGGAACGGATAAAAATTGAGGTGGCGGCCGGCGACTGAATTGAAAGACCGTATCAGGCGTGTGTAAGCGTTGCCCATTTGGGTAACAAATGGGGTGGCGATCGTTTATGCTGTGGGTCTCTTGGGTCCAGGTGGGTATCGCACCCCAAAAGCGGCACCCCTCGAGCTTTGCCGGCCAACTTGCGGTAATTTTTCGCGATGATTCCGGCGTTTGTTCTCGTCGGGACTTTGCTGCATTTTAATCGCCTTTTCGAGGCCGATTGAATGCCGTAACCCGCGGCCCGATTGACGTTGATTTCATTTACCTAGAAGCGAGTGGTGGTGTTTATGGTAACCTGCCCAATGGCGATCTCCGTAGTATCCAGACCCTCGACCCCAACGATATCCAAGAGAAAGACTAAGGGCGTGTTTGATACTAATGGTTTTTTGGTTTTTGTAACAAACTTACCTCGTGGAGACGGTCCAGTTTTACCCGCAAGTATCTCCGGGGCTACGCAAGGGGTGCACGTACCCAATGCTGTGACGGTTCCGCCACGAGCCAGACGTCCAGTGGCACCGCCACAACTGTGGGGCAGGCGCAAGAGCGCAAGCCACAGAGAGGACTCGC
>JNVV01000118.1:0-23333 GCA_000733355.1 Falciphora oryzae
TTAAATGCACGAAAAAGCCCGGGAACGAATAAAACATTGGGCCGATAAAAAGAAAAGCCCCTCGCCGGTTTTTACCGAAAAACAGTTCGTTATATTAAACGCCCGGCATATAAAAACCCGTCGCCCCGCTAAAAAACTCGATACTAAAATGTTCGGGCCTTTCCGGATCCTTAAGGTTATTTCTCCCACGGCGGTACGATTGGCCCTGCCTAAAACCTAGAAAATCCATAACGCTTTCCACGTATCCCTTATCGAACCCTACCGTTTTAGCATTTAAGCACAACCTAACCCTAACCAGGTATTACGGAAGGCCCCTTCGGTTATAAGAGATTTCGTTATAAAAAAGGTTATAAATTCTATAGATATAAACGGGAAAGTTCGTTACTTTGTCCGATAAAAAAATTACCTACGAAAAAAAAACTGGACGTAGGAACTTTAGGAGCATTTCGATACCGACGGATTTAAGTAATACGTTATTGCTTTTTATCGGCTTAACCCCGATAAGCTTAGGGACCCCCGCGTGCTACAAGATATAGGCACGGCCGCATCCTTTAAACGGGCTTCGGAAGGTTTCGAAACGCGCTTTAAGAAAAAAAGGATAGTGTTATACGGAAAAACCCGTGGACCTAACTAATTGGCATTACAAATCGGCCTTACAGAGGTTCCAAAACCCGCATAAGCGGTTAACGGCCTTAAAGCCAAGCGGTAAAGGTTAGAAGGCAGTGTGAATTATATATTCGATATTTCGCACGGATTACAAAGGGTTTATATAAACCTTGCCATTTCCTATATCCTTTACGAAAGATTCCTTCCTCCTTAAGCATCTTTTAAGCCTATAAAAAGATTATTTGCAATTTAAAAATTCTTTTTCCAAACCGTTTTTAACCCTTTATTATAAATAATTTTTTTACGTTTTACCCCCTAACGGAAGCCTTATTATCTTTCCTTTTAAGCTTTGGAAAGGCCTTGTTAATCGGTACCCTTAAGCCCCAATTGTTGCCTTTTTTAGCGAATAAAACCCTAGGGCTATACCATAAACACTTTAACTGTTACCGGTGTTTTCGAACGGGTAAAAGCGAAAAGAATATATAAAAGGGTCGTTTTACCCTTTTAATCGCTTTAACGAAATTACGGGATTTTAAAAAAGGCCGGAAGATCTCCTTTGTGCCTTTAGGATTTTACGCTGCTTAGAAATACAAGGAACCGGACCCTTTTATTTCGTTTGCAACGATATCTCCTTCCTTACTAAGCGATTTTAGCATATCGGCCGTAGAATTAACGGAATCCCCTTTTTTGCCTAGCGATTCCGGTATGCCTGCCGATACGATGCCGGCCTAATTTAGGAAAGCGGCCGGAAAAGCCCCCGAAAGCCCCTCCCGGTTTGCACCGGAAGAACGTTAAAATACCCCTATGCTTAACGATCAAAGGGCATTTATCCTTTATTCGGCACCCCCTTTCGACATAGCCCTCGAACAATAAACCCTTATATCCGTAAAACGCTTTTAAAACCCCCCGAGCTGGATAACCGAAATCCAGCGGGAATTTATTAATACGCACGAAGCAATTTCGGTCCTATCCCGAAATATAAGCTAGGAAATCCTCGCCAATCGGGAACAAATCCGCGAAATTAAAACCTATTACGACCGTATTACCCACGCATACCATACCGTCGTTTCCTTATATAAAAAAGGCCTAATCGCTTCCGCCAATTAACAAAAGGCATTCCGGCAACGGATTATCGGAAAAAGCTAGGCATTTGTATAACAAATCTGGGCCACGGTCGCCACTTTGGCCGAAAAACAATAAATCCGTTCGGAAGCCCTAATTTAACTCCGGAATGTTACTCGGGCCTAATAAAACCATTTGCAGGATTTATAAGCACGATTTTCCACCTTTAAAAAAGGAGTTATTAATTAAGCCGTCGATAAGGATGCCCAAATCTAGGATTTTTTAACTAAAGAGCACGTATCGCTTGAAACCTTTACTAATGCCGAACGGCGTATATTGGCTTAAACGCATTAGCTTATTAAGGACGCCGTACGAGAAAGTCGGCGATTTGCGGCATAAAGAAAGCGGCCTAAATTAGCTACGGTACTTTTAGCCCTTTAAAGGTCGTCCCTTTTACCGGGCTTACGTTAAAGCATTCTAGTAAAAGGGGAACCCGTCCTTTCCACGGAAAAGCCGCTACCCCAATCGGCGTTTAAAACGTCGGCATCATCACGTTAGGGCCTTTAAAACCCCCTATCGTCCGATAACCTTTAACGGCAACAAATTCGGGCTACTGCTTTCGCTACCTAATAATAATATAAGGCCGCAACGGCAGGTCCTAAGCACTCTAAAAGCTTCGGAAAACTTTTTTAAAGGCTTTCCCAAAAGCCATTTAACGAAACCCCTAAATATATTACTATTCCTTTAAAACTTTTAGAACCTTTAAACTCCTCCTCGGACGACGATGCCCCCGAAAATAACGGACGGACCTTTAAAAACCCCGATTTGCGGGATCTCATTAAAGCTATCCAATAAAAAACTGCTCGCCCGCGTAATCCGATCCCTACGGCCGTTATTAACCCAGTCCAGCTTAACAAGCCACCTAATTACGACGGCAAAAACCTAGCTAAATTTAGGCCGTAATGGCTTCGCGTTACTTCCTATATGGAAACCTACGTCGAAAGCTTTCCTAACGATACCGTTAAAATCAATTAGGTCGGGTCCCTATTTACGGAAAACGCACAAATTTGGTACCATTAACGCTTTCGGTCCCTTTAAAGCGCGCAATTTAAAAATAACTAATAGGCCTATTCGGCGGCCCTATAGGAACGTTTCCGGGACGCTACCGTAACGTTAAAAAAATAAAAGAGTTTAAATATAAAGGAAATACCGTTTAATACCTTACTAAACTTTTCGACTTTAACGAAGCGGTGTAATAGTTGGGCGTTATATTTAAGGAGCACATTTCCCGCACCCTTTTAAAGGAAATTACCAAATTAGTATATTCCCGTTGCGGAGGAGTCCCTAATACGGACGAAAAATTCCTCGCCGCAATCCAAAAAGCCGGCAAAATCTACGAGGTTATGCTTCAGAACCTTGGGCTAACCCCGAAAGATAAGGGAAAAAACGAGCCCGTTTCGATTTCGGAGCGCTTAAACGCGGGCCGTCGCTAAAGCAAAGGCTTTAAGGACAAAAGCCAAAATCCATCCTTAAGCTCCCGTTTTGGAAAGAAGGCTAACGATAAGGCCGACAAAAAGAGTAACGTTTGGATTACGACCAAACTGGCATTTGAAGGGGTCGAATAACGCGATATCGACGCACGAAAATTGGCTAAAGCCGACTGCTAGCGCTGCGGAAAAGAAGGGCACTATACGTTGGAATGTTACGCCAAAAAGGACACTAACGGCAAGGAATTTCCTTTTGCATTTGCAAAAACGGCCGGAGCTAAATCTATCCCTAAACGCCTTGTAACGGACGAATAAAAGGAACAGCTACGGGCTAAAAAGGCCAAAATCGCCGGCTTCGTTTTAAAAGCTTTGGAAGGAAACGCCTTTACCAAATCCCGAATTTTCGAGCTGTTAAATTCGGAATCGGACGATGATTGTTAACAATTATCGATTATCGCTGCTGCCCGAAGGCCCTTAACGGATAAAAAGCTCGCAAAGCCGATCTTCCGTATATATATATACGGGTAAAGGGATTGAAGGAGATACCTGTTCGGGTCCTTTTGGACGGAGGTAGCGATACGAAGGTTATTTCGGACAAAATAGCTAAGTAGCTTTTAGGGCATTTGGTTGATAAAACTATTCCCCGTATTATAATTACCTTTTTAAAGGTGGTCGAACTAAAAGCCGGAAAGCAACTAGTAGTTAACGTTATTTTCCGGTATAAAACGCACTATTTTACGAAAACGTTCGAAGTTAATCCTACGGATCCAGATTGCGACGTTATCCTACCTTTCGCATGGCAAAGGCAACACCCACCGTTAGGTTTATTGGATCGCGACCTTCGGGATATCCGTATGGATTTGGACAAATGCCGGAAGTGCAACAAGCCCCGGGCCCGGAAGCTATAGGATTTACGGCCCTTAAAAGGCTTACGCTTTCGGGAGGATATGAAAACGGTCGAACCCGCAGTTATTGCGGCTATTAAGTACGGGTATGGTATTCTTTCCTTTAAGGAAGTGGCCAAAGCAGACTCGGACGGCTTCGAATCGGTATTAGAAGAGTTTAGGAAGTTTTTTCCTATTATAACGGAAACGGCCGCTACCCGTTTTCCCGATTATTAGCCTTGAGATTACGAAATTTACTTAAAAAAAAAAGCTTAATTAAACCATAGCCCCCTATACCAAATGAGCTAAAGGGAGCTGGACGTTTTAAAGCTTTGGCTGGAAAAGCATGTGCGAACCGGCAAGGTTAAGCCATGCAAAACTGCTAATAGTTCGCCCTTTATATTCGCAGAAAAGAAAAACCCCTTCGATCCTTTAAAGGTGGTGGTCGACTATAGGGACGTTAACGCTAAAACGATTCCGATTCGGTACTTTATCCCGCTTATTATAAAGCTCTAAGATCGATTTCGGAATGCTAAATGGAAAACAAAAATCGACTTTAAAACCGGGTTTAACCTAATTCGAATAAAAAAAGGGCACGAATAGCTTACAGCCTTCCGCTGCAAATACGGCGTTTTCGAATTTACGGTTATGCCTATAGGCTTTATTAACGCGCTTGCTACCTTCCAAAGCATAATAAACTATATTTTTATAAACCTTATCGATGCCGAGCTTTTTGTATATCTAAATAATTTCCTAATATATACTAAAATTAAAGAATAATACGATAATTTGGTAAAGGAGGTGCTTCGCCGCCTTACTAAGCATAATTTAGCCGTAGCCTTTCGCAAATGCGTTTAAAGGGTGCACGAAATCGAATTCCTTAGTTACATAATAGGACCTAATGGTATCGCAATGTCCAAAAATAAAGTAGACGCCATTGTGCAATAAAAAGCCCCTAAATGCTTTAAAAACTCCCAATCCTTTATTAGCTTTGCTAACTTTTATAAGAGGTTTATTAAAAGGTTTTTCAAAATCGTTAGGCTTATAACGACGGCTAACGCCCTGCCTAAAAGCTAATAGCGATGGACCCCCGAAATGGACCAGGCTTACGAAGCTTTTAAAATCGCTTTCGTTTCGCTTCCGATATTCCGGCATTTCGATCTATTTCTTCCAGCGCAAATTGAGGTAAACGCTTTGGACTTTGCTTTTGGAAAGGTGTTATCCTAAAAGGACCCCGAAACTAATAAACTGCACCCCGTTGCTTTCTATTTACGCAAAATGTCGCCCGCCGAAATTAATTATAAAATTTACGATAAGGAACTTTTAGCGGTCGTTGACTGTTTCGTTAGGTAAAAGCATTACTTCGAAAAGGCAAAGTACCAGATAAAGGTTTATACAAATTACCGGAACCTCGAATATTTCCTAACGGCTAAAGTCCTTAATCGAAAGCAAACTAGATGGGTATAACAGCTGGTTAGTTATTAGTTTATAATTAACTACCGGCTAGGAAAGCAAAATAAAAAAGCTGATGTGCTGTCGAAATTACCCCAGCATAAGCTTAAAAAAAGGGGGAGTAAGGATCAGCCAATTACGACGATTTTGTAAAAAAAACACTTCCCAGCAAAAATTTCGGCCTTGGAAGGATAAAAAAATAACCCTATAGAAAAAGCTTTGCCGCAAAAAGCACTTTCTTTCCTCCTATCCCTAAACCGGCTTTACAATATTCCAATCCTAAAATGGGCTACGGAATTTACTAATAAAGTTAAATAAGCTGGTATATCGGATTCCGAATATTAAAGCCGCTTTTAAAAGCCCGAAAAGGGTAAAAAAAGTTAAAAATAGCCTCCTTTATTATAAGGAAAGATTGTAGGTGCCAACGGAAGCCTTGCAAAAGGAAGTCCTCGAGTTTAAACATAATATAAAAGTCGCTAGATATATAAGTATGGATAAAACCCTCGAATTAATTACTCGGCATTTTTAATAGCCCAATATCGAAGCAAAAGTCCGGGAATACGTAAAGGGATGCCTGGAATGCTAACGCAATAAAGCCCCAAAGCATGCCCCTTTTAAACCCCTACAACCCATAAAGCTGCATTACCAGCCCTAAAAGACGGTGGCCATAAACTTCATCACGGACCTCCCTTTAAGCGATAGGTGCAATTCAATCTGGGTAATAGTAAACCCCTTTACCAAAATAGCGCATTTCGTTTTTTTTAAAATCGAAGGTAAAAAATCGGATAACCTTATCCGCATTTTCGCCAAAAAATACTAGCGATTGTACGGTATGCCTTTAGATATTATCTTTGATAAAGATTTTAAATTTACAAGCCATTTGTGGAAAAATTTCTTCCGTTTGGTAAGCATTAAACTAAAAATAAGCACTACCTTCCATCCCCAAACGGATAAACAAACCAAAAGGCTTAACTAAAGCCTGGAAGCCTACCTTAAATTTTTCGTAAATTACGAAATGATTAACTGGGTTAAGCTGTTACCTACGGCGGAATTTGCTTATAATAATATATCCTTAGCAAATACCTCTATTACTCCCTTTTTCGCCAACTACGGGTACCACCCAGCTTCCAATAATCCCCCTCTCCTAAAACGAGTACGCAATCCAGCAAACCAACTTTACCGGCATTGGATAACCCAAGTGCACGAAAAAGCCAAACAACACCTCGAAAAAGCCCGGGAACGAATAAAGCATTAGGCCGACAAAAAGAAAAGCCCCTCACCGGTCCTTACCGAAAAACAGTTCGTTATATTGAACGCCCGGCATATAAAAACACGTCGCCCCGCCAAAAATCTCGATACCAAAATGCTCAAGCCCTTCCGGATCCTTAAGGTTATCTCTCCCACGGCGGTACGACTAGCCCTGCCTAAAACCTGGAAAATCCATAACGCTTTCCACGTATCCCTTATCGAACCCTACCGCTTTAGCATTTAGGCACGACCTAACCCTGACCAGGTATTGCGGGAGGCCCTTTCGGTTATAAGAGATTTCGTTGTAAAAAAAAGTTATGGATTCTATAAATACAGGCGGGAAAGTTCGTTACCTTGTTTAGTAGGAGGATTACCTACGCAAAAAGAACTGGACGTGAGAACCTTGGGAGCATTTCGATACCGACGGATTTAAGCAGCACGTTATTGCTTTTTATCGGCATAACACCGATAAGCCTAGGGACCCCCGCGTGCTACAAGACATAGGCACGGCCGCATCCTTTAAGCGGGCCTCGGAAGGTCTCGAGACGTAGTCTTAGTGCTTTAAACGTGATCGATTTAAAAAGGGCCGGCCTACCGCGGCTCTATGACTCGGTAGGGTGGCGCAACGAAGTCATTTGGTTTGTGCGCACGTACCGGCGGGCCGGCCCTTTTTTTGAAGATTACGTTTGAGATAATATGGTGATTTTTTCCTTTTTATGGGGATGTTCCCTATACAAACTGAAAAAATTTACATTGAACACTCGGCCATATCTATACAACCATATGTCGCATCCATTAATAAAGAAGTGTTTAAAGGTGGGAATAGCTTTAATTCCAAACTGAAATACTTTTTATTCCGCTTAGGCGCTTCGTTCGCAATTGCTAATCGCTAACGCGAAAATTATTTTATGGGGATAAAATAGCATTATTCCCGCAACCTTCCACAACCACCTCCTGGTTTACCATTTTATATAGTTACCGGATTAAAAATTTAATGGAAAGCATTTCCGAGCCTGCCTTAACAGCCGACGGTATATCGCTTACGTTGCGCGCAATCGAAAATAGTCGCGTGTTAGCTACCGGGCAATATTAAAGCCGCCCCTTCCGGGACGTCATTTTTAATATCTACTACTATACGAACAAACCGGAAAACACGCTTTTTTAACGTAAATTTATTACTTCCGTTACTAGGGCACTTTTAAATCAGCCCTGAAAAGGCTAGAAATATTACATACTATAGCGAGAACCTAAGCCCGACCAAATTTCCTGCATCCAACGTATCGTTTATAAATTTAGGGATACTATCCTTATCGCTAAAATAGGATATGGCAAAAGCATCGTGTTTTAAGTAGTATTTATCATCCGGAATTAACATATTACTATCTAACTCGTCCTATTAAATAAGTTGGGGGAAGAACAAGCCCAGGTCGTTACCGGGTTCCTATAGGCCAAACCCATTTTATTTAACCATTTAACGAAAAATGTAAAATACTAGAGCAATAAAAGCGCAAATCGGGCTAGGCTAATATATATTACCATCCTAGACCGATAACGTATGGAAACTTAACAACCAGGCAGGATACACGCATTTTCTGCTTAAGCCAAAACAAACTACCGATTATCGGTTCCTTCGTCTCTTTCGCAACCCCGAATTTAGTACATAAATAGCTTTTATCGCTATCGACGAACTTTATACGGTTTATTAATGGAGGGAATTCCGTACCTTATACCCAAATTTCCATTTTATCCGCTCCGCGATCCCTACGTCGATCCCGTTTTTTAGGTATATAGCAACATTTACTTAAAAAGCCGAACAGTTCGTCCTTACTCACGCGGGGTTTAAATTCCCTAGCCCTAACAAAAACCAGCTACAAATTGTTCGAACATTTGTAAATAGGCCGGAAATTTCTTTCGTAGTGCAATGCCTCGAAAGGGGACAACGATAAGATAACTACCGTCGCTTTTTCTTTCTAATGAAAGATATGCTGCCTGGGTTCGAACCTTCCTTAATTCCTAAAACTATCATTTACATAAATTCTCGCAATGGGCTTGTAAAAGCCCGCTATGCTCTCATATTATATCTCGAAAGCTAAGGAATTAACAGCGCAATATCTAATCGTACGATTGTTGCTTACCATTCCATCACACCGCCCATCGACCAAAAACGGATATATAATATATTCCGGAAAGTCGATTCCCTTATCAGGATTGTTTTATCTATTGTCTCCCTCGGAATGGGTATGGATATCCTAAACGTTATACGTATCGTATAATATAGGGCCTTACTTTTACAAAATGTTGCGGATTTGATGCAAAAATTTGGTCGCGCATGCCGTTCCGGCAACCGCTAAAGCACGGGGTATTTTTTCGCCCCCTATTAGTATTTCGACATAATAGGCACAAGCGATAAAATTTCAGCGCAAAAAAAACGCCGCATCCCGCAACAACATGCACCTTTCACCCCAAGCAACTTACGCTTATCGATAGCAACTTTAAAAAATGATATTGCGATAAACGCGTCTTATAGGTCGGTTGCATCGGCCGCGTTGGCCGCGTTAAGCTATTCCACGTCACATTTTACCCCCGTTAACGCAAACCAAATAATCGAAAGGAGGCTATTAGCGCCAGCATTTTAAAACGACGCGGACTATACATTCGGCATTTACTCGGGCGCCATTCCCCTGTTATAAACCGCTACCGAAATTAAACAGCGAGCTAAATTGCGAAACGAACACCTTTATATGTACGATTTCGTTAATGCCTCTTGTTTCCGGCGGGAATGTCTTAATTAACTGCAAAAGGTAAAAGCACATTAAGTGCCACCCGAAAATTGCTATAACGCATATTCCCATAAGCTCGGTAAACTTAACGTTTTTCCCAAACTAAATAAACCGATCGTGGAAATTAGAAAGCATATAAAGCCGTGGTTTATACGTAAAAAGCTAATGGCAGTTTTGGAGCGTATCGCTAACACTAAACTATACCCCGATCCCACTCGGCTATTTACCCTCCCCGGCACAATTTTAATAGAAAATATTGTAGCAAACCATTTGGCGAAAGCTATCGAATCGAAAAAGGGCTCGTTAGATTTGCCACAGGTCCGCGCGCCTGCACAAAACTTCGGGGATTAAAAATGGCACGTATAGTTGGGAACAAATGGCGACCTGCTACGCGAAAAAATGCAAGGTATATACCGCCGGGGAATTACTTCGCATTAGAAGCATCACCGCCAATCCACAATGAAAAGGAGGCAGCCCCAACAGCCACAATCGCAACCGGAAAAAAGTGCTAGCTAGGGACACGGGTTTTCGTTTTAAAAGAAAAGACGCAAACGGGTATAATTTGCGCCGGTTCTAATACAAAAGTTAAAGGTGGACCCAGATTAAAATTCTTTGTAATTTAAGCATTCAACTTTATTTAACAGCATTCCCATGCAAACTTTCTATACGGCTACCTACCTAGTCGTTTAACCCCTCCTCGCCATCGCTTTCTGCCCCTTTAAGCGGGTACAATTTTTCACCCTTTATATTAGCAATCCCTATCCCTTCCTTATCGGTAGCCTTTAGCAGGCTTTGCTAACTTTGCACGCTCGCCGGCCTTACCATAGCTTTGTTAAAATTATCCAGCTTATTTTTTAGCAGGTTAGTAAGCCCTTAGGAAAACAACTGCGGGGCGTCGAATGTTTCGTCCTAGTTCATTCGGTCGAAACTATTTCCCTACCCATTTTTTACCAAAGTACACGCCTATTGCACCATATCTACTTTGGTGCTTACAACGGTATATGCACTATTCCTAGGTATACCGAATTTAAATTTGAAAGTAGCGCGTAATATTGCGGCGATGGAGCCTAAGGCTGCATAATATTGAAACGTCGTCCATATATCGTAGGTAAAATTGCGGTTACTTTTAATGTCCGCAAAAAAGCTTTTATTAATGTGCTCCACGGCGAAGTCTGCCGTTTTAAACCTACGTCCGGCAGTAGTGCACTGGACTAATCCAAACCGGAAAATGGCAGTATTTAGCGGTTCGGCTGTAATTTTTAGGCGTAATAGCCAAATTAAATACAACATTTGTGGTCCATAGTTCTTAGCGCCTTTGCAGCCGTAAAAAAACAGGGTAAGCATAGGGATATATTAACGGAATATGCTATAGTCACCGGCTCGAATAGCTTTATCGATAACTTAAAGTATTTCGATAATGTGGAGGTACTTGCATTAAAAGCGGAAGAGGATATTGCTTTCCTTATTGTTAGGATAATTGCCGGTACTACCAAAGTATCCGAACGCGTCCGTTTAGATATTTTAATATAAGTTGTCGATGTCGTCGATAGAAATTTTAGCTAAAGCTTCCATTAGAATAAACGGGGTGATTTCCGCTATTATGCTTAAAGCACCGGTTTGCTGAAGCTGGTACATAACCATAGCTAACATTCGCGCACGGTAAGCGTTTTGGAGTAGCCTAATAGCGTAGTAGTACTTTGGTACTGGAACGGATAGCTTTTGCGTTCGACCCAATCCTTTTACGTTTATTTTTACCAATAGCTTAAATTTTTTCCATATGTGGGATAATATATTGAGTTTGATATAAAAAAAGGCCGGGATTGGAAGCATCCATTATTTGCGGTCGAATGGCTAATTGGCTTTAAGCTGGGCGGATTGGATATATTGGATAAAGGAAACTGTCTTTTGATCGCTATAAACAAGGACCAGGTTAGCGTTATAATCGAAGGTAAAGTTGTTAGGCTTTAAACCAAGGAGCTTTTGGAATAGCTGTTCGTGGATGCGGATAATTCCGCTAAGTTCGCCTTTATTTTCCATAATAGCCGGTGTTTGGATAAGGTATGACACTTGAGTTAAGGCACGTGATACTTTTGGGAAAGGCTTTTCGGGGAAGCGCAACTTTGGAGCGTTTTCGGCACTACTGTATAGATCGTTGGAGATTGTAGATCCATCGAATAGGTGGTGGAGGATTTGTTAGCGGAATAGGAACTAGGTACATTTTGGCTGGTTGCGAGGAAGAGGCGACGTGAACATTTCGAATAGCTATCGCTTTTAGAAAGGTAAAGTTGCGCGCCATTGGGATTAGGTATATCGTTTTACGTCGGGGTACCTAATAAGTAAACATGTGGTAACGTTGCGTATGATATCGGTACGTCCATATCCCAAGTTTTGGATGCGATTTATAAAGTTAAAGTTGTCGTATACAACAACGAGTGAAGGGTCGCGGGCAACGCGGCGCAAATTCACTTGTTTAAAAGATATAATTTAATATGGAATGGATAAAAAAGCAAATTACTTTATAGGCATACGTATTTTAGCTCTTTCCACCAACTTCGTAGTTTCCCCCTTTGTTTGGCGATATGAATAAAAAACCCCCAATCCCGCCAAAACTTCTACTACCGGCCTCGGCACTCCGCTGTTAAGTAGGTAGATACCCAAACTTTTCGCTAAATAATTGCTCCGCTTTGGCGAGCGAGCGTTGGCTAGGATGCTTGCAATTATGAAGCGAGGGCCTAAATTCTTGTTGCGGCGACGAGTGACTGGTGCGTCGGTAGAGCTTTACGAAGAGGGCTGGTTGGATCTATAAGATTCCCAATGGCTGCGGTCGTTGGCTATTAGGTGGTTGAGGAGCGCGGATAAATCAGGCGTTTCCCGGCGGAGAACGGCGTCTGCTTGGCCGAGGTCGTTGCTGATCTAAGACGTATCGCAAAGATCTTTAGCGGCTGCTGGTCCATCCCTTTAGGCTACAGCGGCAGGGGTAAACTGGTTAAAAGGGGGGTGTGCGCTAACGCCGACGAGATTTTGCCGAAAGGTAAGGAATGCAGTTGATGGTGGTGCAAATACATTCGACTGTTAGAAGGTTAAACCAGCAGTTTAGAATGCACGGATGACGTCGTTATCATTCGCAAATTAGCGAAGGGCTTTAACGCGACCAGCTTTAGGTTTGCCGGTAAGAGTATTAAATTGGCATATCCATTGCTTAAAAAAAGAACGAAAAGATCCCTTAACCACCCTGCTTCGCCAGAACTGGATGGTATTTTTAACGAACTGGTCATCTTCACCGCCGTTGGCATCGTCGTCGTCTTCACCGCTGTCGGCATCGTCGTCGTTTTTACCGCCGTCGGCATCGTCGTCGTTTTTACCGCCGTCGGCATCGTCGTTATTTTTACCGCCGTCGGCATCGTCGTTATCTTTACCGCCGTCGGCATCGTCGTTATTTTCGCTGTTGTTTTTTTCAACGTTTCCTATGTTCCCTTCGTCGTAAATGAACCGGAGGTTGGAAAAGCCTGGTTGTTCGTTATCGGAAAAGCTGATATCTATGGGATTTGGGGTAGGGGTTGGGCGTTGTGGCGTAGAATGCAAAAGCGTAAAATCGGAGGTTGGGAAATTTACCCCTAGCAGCCCCGCGGTAATAGATGCCGCGGATTGTTAGGATTGAGGGGGGAGCGACGGCGACGAAGACATTGTAATATTGCACCTATAGGTGAAGATTCGAATCGATAAACGATTTGTATTAAACGGAACAAGGTAAGGAAGTATTATTTAGATGGATCTTTGCGATTGTAAATATCGTTAATTGGTGATTGCGGTAAAATGCCGACAAAAAACGAAATTTTCGCACCAAGGTGTCTCAGACCACTTGAGACGCGCCTTAGGAAAAGGAGGATAGTGTTACACGGAAAAACCCGTGGACCTAACTAGTCGGCATCACGAATCGGCCTCACGGAGGTTCCAAAACCCGCATAAGCGGTTAACGGCCTTAAAGCCAAGCGGTAAAGGTCGGAAGGCAGTGTGAATCATGTACTCGATACTTCGCACGGATCACAAAGGGTTTATATAAACCCTGCCATCTCCTATGTCCTTTACGAAAGATTCCTTCCTCTTTAAGCATCTTTTGAACCCATAGAAAGATTATCTGCAATTTAGAGATTCTTTCTCCAAGCCGTCTTTAACCCCTTGTTACAGGCCGGAAGGGCAATGTGAATCATATACTCAGCACTTCGTACGGATCATAAGGTGGTTTATATAAACCCTGCTATCTCCTATGTCCTCCATAAAAGATTCCTTCTTCCTCAAGCATCTTTTAAGCCCATAGAAAAATTATTTACAATATAGAAATCCTTCTCCAAGCCGTCTTTAACCCCTTGTTACATTTAACGTTAAATTCCGTATAAATTTAATACGTTATATTTAACTTTATAATAATTATAAAAATATTTTTTCCACATTTTTATTACAACTGGTTAAAGGTATAACGTGGTTCACCACCGAGTGCCACACTTGAAAATCCCATATTAAACAGCGTTTTTTTCGATTAAATAACTCGCTCAATTTGGAGCTAAATTCTACCAAAATTGAAGCAGTTATATTTAACTTCATAATAAATTTAATTTAAATTTTCCGCATTTTTATTATTACCCCTTTTAGGTTAGGTTGCAACACTGTGTATTATACTGTGTAAATGTGCAAACTAACCTAAAAGGGGCAATAATAAAAATATGGAAAAATTATTTTTATAATTATTATAACGTTAAATATAACTGTTTAAATTTTAGTAGAATTTAGCTTTAAATTGAACGAGTTATTTAATCGAAAAAAAACGCCGTTTAGTATGGGATTTTCAAGTGTGGCACTCGGTGGTGAACCACGTTATAACCATTTTACACAGTGTTTTTCACAGTGTTTAAAACTCCCTTATAAATAACGTGGTCCATCAGCGAGTCGCGCATATCACCGAGTCGCGCGTTTTCTATCGCGACCCGCGTTTCCCACTTCCAATCTCAATTCCTTAACAACTATAAATGGTATCGACATCGAAAGAAGCTAGGATTGTTTTCGCTATGCAGGCAATCCAATCTAATCGGGGACTAAGTTTGCGTTCGGCAGCTAAAATCTACGATGTTCCTAAATCCACACTGCGCGACCGACGCGCCGGCCGACCTGCTCGACGCGATAGCAAGCCCAACACCTGGAAATTGACGGAATCCAAAGAGCAGGCGCTTGTTAAATATATACTCGAGCTGGATTTCCGCGCATTTCCTCCCCGGCCTTTTGGTGTTAAAGATATGGCCAACCGACTGCTCGCCGAACGCGACGCGGGCACCGTCGGCAAGTGCTGGATCGCGAGATTCGTTAAACGCCGCCCGGAGCTTGGCACGCGTTGGATTCGAAAGTACGACTACCAGAGGGCCAAGTGCGAAAATCCTAAGCTCGTTTTTGCGTGGTTCGACCTTATACGGAACATTGTGGCCAAATATGGCATTTTAGATAACGATATTTACAATTTCGACGAAACCGGCTTTTTTATGGGCATAATCGCCGCCGTTATGGTTATTATAACGTCGGAAGGCCGTAGCAAAGCAAAGCTGGTCTAGCCTGGCAACCGGGAATGGGTTATAGTTATTTAAAGGGTTAACTATTGCGGTTAGGCGATCCCTCCTTTCATTATCGTTAAAGGGCAGTACCACCTAGCCAATTGGTATTCGGAAACCGACCTCCCACGCAATTAGATCATTGCAACAAGTTTTAACAGGTGGATTACGAACGAGCTCGGCTTAGAATGGATCCGGCATTTTAACAAACACATTGTATCGCGCATAAGAGGCCCTTATCGTTTGTTAGTGCTGGACGGCTACGAGAGCTACCATTCGACGGATTTTGAGCTTTATTGCTAAGAACATAACATTATTACGTTTTGCATGCCTCCGCATTCGTTTCATTTCTTTTAACCATTTAACGTTAGGTGCTTTAGCTTAATAAAAAAGGCGTATGGTCGGTAAATCGAAAATTTGATAAAGTTACACGTTAGCTACGTGATTAAGGTCGAGTTCTTTTCGGCGTTTAAAGCGGCGTTTTTTAACTTTATAACCGAAGGAAATATCTAAGGAGGTTTCCGAAGGGCTGGCTTTGCTTTTTTTAATCCGGTATCGGTTTTGGAAAAGCTGGATGTGAGGCTACGAACTTTAACGCCCCCGAGGGAGCCCTTAAGCGACTGTAACAAGGGGTCAAAGACGGCTTGGAAAAAGAATCTCTAAATTGCAAATAATCTTTCTATGGGCTCAAAAGATGCTTAAGGAAAAAGGAATCTCTCGTGGAAAACATAGGAGATGGCAGGGTTTATATAAACCCTTTGTGATCCGTGCGAAGTATCGAGTACATGATTCACACTGCCTTCCAACCTTCACCGCTTGGCCTTGGGGCCGTTGACCGCCTATGCGGGTCTCCGAACCTCCGTAAAGCCGACTCGTAATGCCGACTAGTTAGGTCCACGGGTTCTTCCGTGTAACACTATCCTCCTGGTCCTAGGGCGCGTCTCGAGTCCTTCCGAGGCCCGCTTAAGGGATGCGGCCGTGCCTATGTCTTGTGGCACGCGGGGGTCCCTAGGCTTGTCGGGGTTAAGCCGATGAAAGGCAATAACGTGCTGCTTAGATCCGTCGGTATCGAAATGCTCTCAAAGTTCCCACGTCCAGTCCTTTTTGCGTAGGTAATCCTTTCACTGGATAAGGTAACGAACTTTCCCGCTTGTATCCATGGAATCCATAACTTTCTCTACAACGAAATCTCCTATAACCGAAAGGGCTTCCCGCAGTACCTGGTCAGGGTCAGGTCGTGCCTAAATGCTAAAGCGGTAGGGTTCGATAAGGGATACGTGGAAAGCGTTATGGATTTTCCAGGTTTTAGGCAGGGCTAGTCGTACCGCCGTGGGAGAGATAACCTTAAGGATCCGGAAGGGCTTGAGCATTTTGGTATCGAGATTTTTGGCGGGGCGACGTGTTTTTATATGCCGGGCGTTCAATATAACGAACTGTTTTTCGGTAAGGACCGGTGAGGGGCTTTTCTTTTTGTCGGCCTAATGCTTTATTCGTTCCCGGGCTTTTTCGAGGTGTTGTTTGGCTTTTTCGTGCACTTGGGTTATCCAATGCCGGTAAAGTTGGTTTGCTGGATTGCGTACTCGTTTTAGGAGAGGGGGATTATTGGAAGCTGGGTGGTACCCGTAGTTGGCGAAAAAGGGAGTAATAGAGGTATTTGCTAAGGATATATTATTATAAGCAAATTCCGCCGTAGGTAACAGCTTAACCCAGTTAATCATTTCGTAATTTACGAAAAATTTAAGGTAGGCTTCCAGGCTTTAGTTAAGCCTTTTGGTTTGTTTATCCGTTTGGGGATGGAAGGTAGTGCTTATTTTTAGTTTAATGCTTACCAAACGGAAGAAATTTTTCCACAAATGGCTTGTAAATTTAAAATCTTTATCAAAGATAATATCTAAAGGCATACCGTACAATCGCTAGTATTTTTTGGCGAAAATGCGGATAAGGTTATCCGATTTTTTACCTTCGATTTTAAAAAAAACGAAATGCGCTATTTTGGTAAAGGGGTTTACTATTACCCAGATTGAATTGCACCTATCGCTTAAAGGGAGGTCCGTGATGAAGTTTATGGCCACCGTCTTTTAGGGCTGGTAATGCAGCTTTATGGGTTGTAGGGGTTTAAAAGGGGCATGCTTTGGGGCTTTATTGCGTTAGCATTCCAGGCATCCCTTTACGTATTCCCGGACTTTTGCTTCGATATTGGGCTATTAAAAATGCCGAGTAATTAATTCGAGGGTTTTATCCATACTTATATATCTAGCGACTTTTATATTATGTTTAAACTCGAGGACTTCCTTTTGCAAGGCTTCCGTTGGCACCTACAATCTTTCCTTATAATAAAGGAGGCTATTTTTAACTTTTTTTACCCTTTTCGGGCTTTTAAAAGCGGCTTTAATATTCGGAATCCGATATACCAGCTTATTTAACTTTATTAGTAAATTCCGTAGCCCATTTTAGGATTGGAATATTGTAAAGCCGGTTTAGGGATAGGAGGAAAGAAAGTGCTTTTTGCGGCAAAGCTTTTTCTATAGGGTTATTTTTTTATCCTTCCAAGGCCGAAATTTTTGCTGGGAAGTGTTTTTTTTACAAAATCGTCGTAATTGGCTGATCCTTACTCCCCCTTTTTTTAAGCTTATGCTGGGGTAATTTCGACAGCACATCAGCTTTTTTATTTTGCTTTCCTAGCCGGTAGTTAATTATAAACTAATAACTAACCAGCTGTTATACCCATCTAGTTTGCTTTCGATTAAGGACTTTAGCCGTTAGGAAATATTCGAGGTTCCGGTAATTTGTATAAACCTTTATCTGGTACTTTGCCTTTTCGAAGTAATGCTTTTACCTAACGAAACAGTCAACGACCGCTAAAAGTTCCTTATCGTAAATTTTATAATTAATTTCGGCGGGCGACATTTTGCGTAAATAGAAAGCAACGGGGTGCAGTTTATTAGTTTCGGGGTCCTTTTAGGATAACACCTTTCCAAAAGCAAAGTCCAAAGCGTTTACCTCAATTTGCGCTGGAAGAAATAGATCGAAATGCCGGAATATCGGAAGCGAAACGAAAGCGATTTTAAAAGCTTCGTAAGCCTGGTCCATTTCGGGGGTCCATCGCTATTAGCTTTTAGGCAGGGCGTTAGCCGTCGTTATAAGCCTAACGATTTTGAAAAACCTTTTAATAAACCTCTTATAAAAGTTAGCAAAGCTAATAAAGGATTGGGAGTTTTTAAAGCATTTAGGGGCTTTTTATTGCACAATGGCGTCTACTTTATTTTTGGACATTGCGATACCATTAGGTCCTATTATGTAACTAAGGAATTCGATTTCGTGCACCCTTTAAACGCATTTGCGAAAGGCTACGGCTAAATTATGCTTAGTAAGGCGGCGAAGCACCTCCTTTACCAAATTATCGTATTATTCTTTAATTTTAGTATATATTAGGAAATTATTTAGATATACAAAAAGCTCGGCATCGATAAGGTTTATAAAAATATAGTTTATTATGCTTTGGAAGGTAGCAAGCGCGTTAATAAAGCCTATAGGCATAACCGTAAATTCGAAAACGCCGTATTTGCAGCGGAAGGCTGTAAGCTATTCGTGCCCTTTTTTTATTCGAATTAGGTTAAACCCGGTTTTAAAGTCGATTTTTGTTTTCCATTTAGCATTCCGAAATCGATCTTAGAGCTTTATAATAAGCGGGATAAAGTACCGAATCGGAATCGTTTTAGCGTTAACGTCCCTATAGTCGACCACCACCTTTAAAGGATCGAAGGGGTTTTTCTTTTCTGCGAATATAAAGGGCGAACTATTAGCAGTTTTGCATGGCTTAACCTTGCCGGTTCGCACATGCTTTTCCAGCCAAAGCTTTAAAACGTCCAGCTCCCTTTAGCTCATTTGGTATAGGGGGCTATGGTTTAATTAAGCTTTTTTTTTTAAGTAAATTTCGTAATCTCAAGGCTAATAATCGGGAAAACGGGTAGCGGCCGTTTCCGTTATAATAGGAAAAAACTTCCTAAACTCTTCTAATACCGATTCGAAGCCGTCCGAGTCTGCTTTGGCCACTTCCTTAAAGGAAAGAATACCATACCCGTACTTAATAGCCGCAATAACTGCGGGTTCGACCGTTTTCATATCCTCCCGAAAGCGTAAGCCTTTTAAGGGCCGTAAATCCTATAGCTTCCGGGCCCGGGGCTTGTTGCACTTCCGGCATTTGTCCAAATCCATACGGATATCCCGAAGGTCGCGATCCAATAAACCTAACGGTGGGTGTTGCCTTTGCCATGCGAAAGGTAGGATAACGTCGCAATCTGGATCCGTAGGATTAACTTCGAACGTTTTCGTAAAATAGTGCGTTTTATACCGGAAAATAACGTTAACTACTAGTTGCTTTCCGGCTTTTAGTTCGACCACCTTTAAAAAGGTAATTATAATACGGGGAATAGTTTTATCAACCAAATGCCCTAAAAGCTACTTAGCTATTTTGTCCGAAATAACCTTCGTATCGCTACCTCCGTCCAAAAGGACCCGAACAGGTATCTCCTTCAATCCCTTTACCCGTATATATATATACGGAAGATCGGCTTTGCGAGCTTTTTATCCGTTAAGGGCCTTCGGGCAGCAGCGATAATCGATAATTGTTAACAATCATCGTCCGATTCCGAATTTAACAGCTCGAAAATTCGGGATTTGGTAAAGGCGTTTCCTTCCAAAGCTTTTAAAACGAAGCCGGCGATTTTGGCCTTTTTAGCCCGTAGCTGTTCCTTTTATTCGTCCGTTACAAGGCGTTTAGGGATAGATTTAGCTCCGGCCGTTTTTGCAAATGCAAAAGGAAATTCCTTGCCGTTAGTGTCCTTTTTGGCGTAACATTCCAACGTATAGTGCCCTTCTTTTCCGCAGCGCTAGCAGTCGGCTTTAGCCAATTTTCGTGCGTCGATATCGCGTTATTCGACCCCTTCAAATGCCAGTTTGGTCGTAATCCAAACGTTACTCTTTTTGTCGGCCTTATCGTTAGCCTTCTTTCCAAAACGGGAGCTTAAGGATGGATTTTGGCTTTTGTCCTTAAAGCCTTTGCTTTAGCGACGGCCCGCGTTTAAGCGCTCCGAAATCGAAACGGGCTCGTTTTTTCCCTTATCTTTCGGGGTTAGCCCAAGGTTCTGAAGCATAACCTCGTAGATTTTGCCGGCTTTTTGGATTGCGGCGAGGAATTTTTCGTCCGTATTAGGGACTCCTCCGCAACGGGAATATACTAATTTGGTAATTTCCTTTAAAAGGGTGCGGGAAATGTGCTCCTTAAATATAACGCCCAACTATTACACCGCTTCGTTAAAGTCGAAAAGTTTAGTAAGGTATTAAACGGTATTTCCTTTATATTTAAACTCTTTTATTTTTTTAACGTTACGGTAGCGTCCCGGAAACGTTCCTATAGGGCCGCCGAATAGGCCTATTAGTTATTTTTAAATTGCGCGCTTTAAAGGGACCGAAAGCGTTAATGGTACCAAATTTGTGCGTTTTCCGTAAATAGGGACCCGACCTAATTGATTTTAACGGTATCGTTAGGAAAGCTTTCGACGTAGGTTTCCATATAGGAAGTAACGCGAAGCCATTACGGCCTAAATTTAGCTAGGTTTTTGCCGTCGTAATTAGGTGGCTTGTTAAGCTGGACTGGGTTAATAACGGCCGTAGGGATCGGATTACGCGGGCGAGCAGTTTTTTATTGGATAGCTTTAATGAGATCCCGCAAATCGGGGTTTTTAAAGGTCCGTCCGTTATTTTCGGGGGCATCGTCGTCCGAGGAGGAGTTTAAAGGTTCTAAAAGTTTTAAAGGAATAGTAATATATTTAGGGGTTTCGTTAAATGGCTTTTGGGAAAGCCTTTAAAAAAGTTTTCCGAAGCTTTTAGAGTGCTTAGGACCTGCCGTTGCGGCCTTATATTATTATTAGGTAGCGAAAGCAGTAGCCCGAATTTGTTGCCGTTAAAGGTTATCGGACGATAGGGGGTTTTAAAGGCCCTAACGTGATGATGCCGACGTTTTAAACGCCGATTGGGGTAGCGGCTTTTCCGTGGAAAGGACGGGTTCCCCTTTTACTAGAATGCTTTAACGTAAGCCCGGTAAAAGGGACGACCTTTAAAGGGCTAAAAGTACCGTAGCTAATTTAGGCCGCTTTCTTTATGCCGCAAATCGCCGACTTTCTCGTACGGCGTCCTTAATAAGCTAATGCGTTTAAGCCAATATACGCCGTTCGGCATTAGTAAAGGTTTCAAGCGATACGTGCTCTTTAGTTAAAAAATCCTAGATTTGGGCATCCTTATCGACGGCTTAATTAATAACTCCTTTTTTAAAGGTGGAAAATCGTGCTTATAAATCCTGCAAATGGTTTTATTAGGCCCGAGTAACATTCCGGAGTTAAATTAGGGCTTCCGAACGGATTTATTGTTTTTCGGCCAAAGTGGCGACCGTGGCCCAGATTTGTTATACAAATGCCTAGCTTTTTCCGATAATCCGTTGCCGGAATGCCTTTTGTTAATTGGCGGAAGCGATTAGGCCTTTTTTATATAAGGAAACGACGGTATGGTATGCGTGGGTAATACGGTCGTAATAGGTTTTAATTTCGCGGATTTGTTCCCGATTGGCGAGGATTTCCTAGCTTATATTTCGGGATAGGACCGAAATTGCTTCGTGCGTATTAATAAATTCCCGCTGGATTTCGGTTATCCAGCTCGGGGGGTTTTAAAAGCGTTTTACGGATATAAGGGTTTATTGTTCGAGGGCTATGTCGAAAGGGGGTGCCGAATAAAGGATAAATGCCCTTTGATCGTTAAGCATAGGGGTATTTTAACGTTCTTCCGGTGCAAACCGGGAGGGGCTTTCGGGGGCTTTTCCGGCCGCTTTCCTAAATTAGGCCGGCATCGTATCGGCAGGCATACCGGAATCGCTAGGCAAAAAAGGGGATTCCGTTAATTCTACGGCCGATATGCTAAAATCGCTTAGTAAGGAAGGAGATATCGTTGCAAACGAAATAAAAGGGTCCGGTTCCTTGTATTTCTAAGCAGCGTAAAATCCCAAAGGCACAAAGGAGATCTTCCGGCCTTTTTTAAAATCCCGTAATTTCGTTAAAGCGATTAAAAGGGTAAAACGACCCTTTTATATATTCTTTTCGCTTTTACCCGTTCGAAAACACCGGTAACAGTTAAAGTGTTTATGGTATAGCCCTAGGGTTTTATTCGCTAAAAAAGGCAACAATTGGGGCTTAAGGGTACCGATTAACAAGGCCTTTCCAAAGCTTAAAAGGAAAGATAATAAGGCTTCCGTTAGGGGGTAAAACGTAAAAAAATTATTTATAATAAAGGGTTAAAAACGGTTTGGAAAAAGAATTTTTAAATTGCAAATAATCTTTTTATAGGCTTAAAAGATGCTTAAGGAGGAAGGAATCTTTCGTAAAGGATATAGGAAATGGCAAGGTTTATATAAACCCTTTGTAATCCGTGCGAAATATCGAATATATAATTCACACTGCCTTCTAACCTTTACCGCTTGGCTTTAAGGCCGTTAACCGCTTATGCGGGTTTTGGAACCTCTGTAAGGCCGATTTGTAATGCCAATTAGTTAGGTCCACGGGTTTTTCCGTATAACACTATCCTTTTTTTCTTAAAGCGCGTTTCGAAACCTTCCGAAGCCCGTTTAAAGGATGCGGCCGTGCCTATATCTTGTAGCACGCGGGGGTCCCTAAGCTTATCGGGGTTAAGCCGATAAAAAGCAATAACGTATTACTTAAATCCGTCGGTATCGAAATGCTCCTAAAGTTCCTACGTCCAGTTTTTTTTTCGTAGGTAATTTTTTTATCGGACAAAGTAACGAACTTTCCCGTTTATATCTATAGAATTTATAACCTTTTTTATAACGAAATCTCTTATAACCGAAGGGGCCTTCCGTAATACCTGGTTAGGGTTAGGTTGTGCTTAAATGCTAAAACGGTAGGGTTCGATAAGGGATACGTGGAAAGCGTTATGGATTTTCTAGGTTTTAGGCAGGGCCAATCGTACCGCCGTGGGAGAAATAACCTTAAGGATCCGGAAAGGCCCGAACATTTTAGTATCGAGTTTTTTAGCGGGGCGACGGGTTTTTATATGCCGGGCGTTTAATATAACGAACTGTTTTTCGGTAAAAACCGGCGAGGGGCTTTTCTTTTTATCGGCCCAATGTTTTATTCGTTCCCGGGCTTTTTCGTGCATTTA
>JNVV01000119.1:4545-19071 GCA_000733355.1 Falciphora oryzae
GTACTCAAAGCAGAGGTATTCGATCCATGTCTCGAGCTTGCCCTGTTGTTTCGGGTCTTGGTTCAACTCAAAGGGCCGAGTGAATCCGTGTCGGGCCAGGCGGCGTTTAGCTGCGTCGACGTAGTCGGAGAATGCAGGTCCGGTAACGCCCGATTCATAGCAGTAGTGTCGCTGCCACTGACGCCTCTTTTGCTTATCCTCCCAGTGCTTTTTTAGACGTGACGGGTCGGCCTCGAGCTCGGCCAGCTCCTTTGCTGCGACACGCTCGCTGTGATCACGTTTCATGCGACGCTTCTCCGCCCCAAGGTATGCTGGAAAGCCGCCGTCGTCGTCATCTTCCAAGTCGCGATTGTCCGTCTGCCATCTGCGGAACATCACCCATCTCTTCCATTGCTTTTGGAATACCTCCCAGGGGTAATCTGAGCTGGTCCCGCCACCCCACCACCAACGAAAATAATGGCCCTTCCCAATGGCATCCAGCCAGGGCCGCAGCAGCTCCCGATACTTGTCGGGATTCCCGGGGAAGTAGTAGGAGGCGTTGATTGGGCCCCTTGGGAAGGACGCGGAGACGTCGTCGAGGAGATCGATTGGGTAGAGCGGGCGGCCGCCGTCCTTGACGAGTTTGTCGTATGCCTCCGCCTCGTCCTCTCTGCTCGACTGTAGAATGCTTTCTTCAAATCCTGGTCCCCCGGGGGTCGGTGATCGAGATGGTAGTGATCGGGCGTTGGTGCCACCGGATGATGCTTCTCGCAGGCGGGCGTCGAGTTCGTGGAGATCAAGTGGTCGCGAGTGCGCTGCGGGATTCTGGGCCAGGGTTCGTCTTCGAGCCCCCAAAGATCATTAGCGAACAAGAAACGATTCTAGGAAGCCGGAGCAGGGGAGGAAGCCTACGTAAATCTTTCCGCGAGTTGGTCACGCTCATCCTTTGAAAGCTTGTCCCAACCGTCGACTGGAAGGTCGAAGTCGCCATCGGGATCACGGTTTTTCTGGATAAACGTGGCGAGGGCCGCATCGCTCATTGAGGCGATGTCGCCTACAGTCAGCGTTAGGGTATCCGGCTCGTGGGAGGCCATTCTGTCGTCGATGGCAATGCCACGGGAGGAGATGATTGATGCGGGCCAGAGACAGAGGCCTGAGCTTGTCGGGTTTGGACATGTGGGCAGTAGTGGGTCCACATCAAACCAAACTTGACCATTCCAGCTGTGACACAAACGCGACCCCTTGAGGCCTGCCAATTAAGTTGGGCGGATAGCCGCTGTTGCCCCTCCAAAAAAGCGAGGGGTTGGCTGCACGGCGCACTAACATCGCCTACCAAAATGTCCAATGTTTCGGCGCGTGGTTGTTGTTAGTGCGTCGTGCTCGTTTTGCTGTGCCGCAAGATGGTGTTGCCGAGAGGTATATACGTGGAGGTTGGTCTGGCAGCAAGCCGTGCCAGGTGCTTGTGTTTAACCTACCATCTTGTTTCCGTGCTTCTCGTCAGGCCGCCATCTTGTTTCCATTCTTCCCGTCAGACTAACATCTTATTTCCGTTCTTATCAAACACGTAATGTTAGCCATGGCAGACACGGATCTCATTGCTCGTGTGTACCCCTATGCAGAGAAGGACCCTGGGGAAGTGCCGGAAGCCACCCTAGACGCATTCAAGACCAGTCCGGGCTATCTTCCTCCACAGGTTCAGCTTTTCGAGCGGCGGTCTGCATCTCGCCATGAGCGACAGTCGACAGAGCCACTCGGCACCCAAGACGTTCCGGTGCTCGACACCCTTCCATACGTCGAGCTGAGGCTCAGCGACACTCCCCGGTTCCGCTCTGGGTTCATTTTCGGCTACGGCCCAAACAGCGACGTCGTTCTCCCTAATAACCGGGGCGTCGGGTACCACCACTTTAGCCTGACTTTCGACGATAAGAAACGGCCCATTGTGAAAGACTGGGGTTCTCTCAATGGCACCGAGGTCACATACAGTGACCAAGGACATGGAATGCGACACCGATTCCAGTGGATCGTCGGCGGGCACCGCATGCCTCTGAAGATGCAGCCCATCGTTATTACCCCACGAGCCAAGCCCCCAGTCCGGCTGCAGATCGTCGTCGTTCCTCACAACGTAGCGTCGCCGGCTTACATCGACAAAGTCGACCGGTTCCTTCAGAGCACACCAGCCACTGAAGATCTGCTCAGCAGTCTCGAGTTTCCGAGTCGTCCAGTCACCGAGCGGCCTACAGGAGCCCACACGCCGGGCACAGGCGCGATCCATCTCCGTAAACGGCTCGGCGAAGGGTCATTTGCGGTTGTAACCCACTATTGGAACGTCAGCACCGGAGAGGAGTATGCCCTCAAGAAGCCTTCTGAAAAGGCCGTTCGCATGCGCCGAGTCCGTGTTGAGAATTGGCAGAATGAGGCTCACATCATGAACCTCATATCGCATGTCAGTATACCGCCGTCCCCGTCAGTATCCCGTGCTTTGCCCTGATATAAAATATACCTACAGCCTCACGTCGTGAAGCTTCTCGGGTCCGACTTTACGCAGGGCCAACCACGACTACGCCTGGAATATGTTCCCGGCGGATCCTTAGCCGATAAACGCAGAATCTCAAGTGCCGAATGTTTATCAATTCTCCAGCAATGTCTATCGGCCCTGGAGTATCTGCACGGGAGCGACCCGCCGATTGTGCATCGAGATATCAAAGCAGAAAACATCCTGGTCCAATACCGAGACAGAGACGGCATCTACGTCAAGTTCGGTGATTTCGGGCTGGCGAGGGACTATGACAACATGTCCACCATCTGCGGCAATTTCCCGCACCTTGCACCTGAGGTGTACCAGAACCACCAATATACCGAGGCTGGTGGCGAGGGCAGAGTCAGCTATACCGAGGCTGTCGATGTTTGGTCCCTTGGTGTCGTGGTGTATGAATTGCTCTGCCCTCTTCCACAGTTCAGAGACCAATACATATGCAGCGGGACTGCATGGGCCAGAAAGCTCATCAAGACGTTCAAGAAGGACTTCGAGGAACGGCCTGACGAGCTGAGAAGATTTATTCTGGAAGCAATGGTGGTCTTACGGCCGGAGCAGCGGTGGCCGGCCAAAGACTGCCTCGCAAGAGCAGTGCTTCTACCTGTTCCAGCCATGGACCAGTCCGAGACCGCAGTGGCGGTTTCATACGCCAGCGATGATGAGCGGTCGACGATTCGCAACCAAGCAGAGCCAAGCATGGCCCAGGGCCTCGAGACACCTATATGGCAGCCGAGCTCGTCCGAGTACTCGACCCTGTCGATCGATGCCGGCAGATACGACAGATCAGGCGCACCCACCCCTCGGGCTTCCGTTCTAGCATCAGCGTCGAGCCGGAAGAGAGCAACGGTGTCAACACCTTCGTCGTCCGGAAGACACAGGAAGCGCCGAGGGCACGGCAGCAGCAGCAGCAGGGCCGATTCTACCTCCCTCCAGCAGCGAGGCCGCTTCCTCGGGAACCGTACGCAGGCATCGCTGCCTCCCAATGCATTGGAGGACAACGACCACGACGAGGACGTTTGGGGCCAGGAAGAAGACGACAATGCCCGCGTCGAATTGCCTTACGCAGTCGACCATCTTTCGACTTCGCCTGTCGGCCAGGAGGTTGAAAATCAGATGCAGGCTCTCCTCCAACATCAGGTCGGCAACGGAGGGGCCGATCAAGAAGCAGTCGATGCAGCGGTAATGCTGCAGAGATTAAACCAACATGGAATTATGACTCCTTTCGAGTCTATGGCCAGAACTAGTGGGGAGGCGGCCGCGTCAACCGTTGCCAGCAGCTACGATGAGCAAGATGCGCAGGGTGACGGACTAGGCCACTTCCACGACAACTACGTCCTTGCGCCACCCGGGCAAGACAGCGGTGGCGGCTGGTATTGGGGACAAAACAACAGCGCCGGCGTCGACCATTCTTGCGGTGAAGACCCTATCGAACCCGCAAGCCAAGTCGATTCCCAGCCAAGTGGACTTTTCAGCTCTGGAGATCCACTCAACCCTCTACTCGTAGGGTCTTCTGTTGCCGCATGGGGTGGGGTTGGACAAGAATCGACTGCCCGAGCTGCTCCCTCGCACGCCTCCGTCGTGGAGGAGGATGATGATCTTCCCCCGCCATGGAGCCCAGCCCACCCGCCGTTGTATGCGCCTGATACGCAGTATCCCTGCTCCCCTAGCCACAGCCAGCACTCTAAGTTCCAGCTAGCAACATATTCTTCAAACGTCATGGCTCATACACATTCCCCCCACTCCCCGGCTGAGGAGGAAGTTGAGGATTGCGATGATCAATCATCAGGACACTTCACCGAGCCAGCTCGTCGCGTCGGGCATCCCGATGTCGCATATGGATTGGGCGGCAACGTCCAGTCGCTGGATGACGACTCGCACGAGGGCACCGCCGAAGAGCACGAAGAAGCAGATTGTGGTGTCGGCCATCACACCCTACCTGAACCTCCCAGTGCGGGTGCCACGGCGAGCCCTGCGCCCCTACTCCCCGAAGGATACCGAACGTTCCATTTCGAGGGCAACTCGCATGCTGTAGTATACAGACCGAGCGAGAGAAAAGTCAACGCTCTGCAACTCGTCGGCATACGCAAAATCTCACGAAATTCGCTCAAAATGTGCTTTGTTCGGCATCCAATGATACGGACCGAGAGGCACAGCCGACCACACGTCGCCGGGCCCTACGTGGACTTTGACGACGCCCGGACCATCTGCAAGAGCTTTCACATATCCACGGCGGTGATAGATCAGATGGAGACAGCGACTGCTGCTGCTGCTGCTGCTGCTGCTGCTGCCACTGGTGGCGGTGGCGGATACGCTTTGCAAACCGAGAGTGGGGAGGCGGAAGCCGACCCGGCTCAGGCTGTCCAGCGCAGGAAACGAACCACGTATAGCGCTGCTGATAAAGCCATTCTTGAAGCCGCGTTTCACAACAACCCGAAGCCCGACAACCGGATATACTGCGAGCTTGCGGAGCAGATTTCGAAGGACTCGAGGCAGGTTCAGGTAAAGACAGCCCATCTGCTTCAGTTCACTTGTAGCCTCCCAGTCCCCCGAAGCTCCCCTCTCAGAGCGTGCACACCTCGCTATCTAATCACAGTAGCGTTTCGCTGACTACCATGGCGACTTTTCCGCGCCATCTTAGGTCTGGTTCCAAAACCGTCGGGCCGAAGAAAAAAAAGAGAGATAGGCTTTTTGAATGTTAAAACGTGGGAGAAGGATGAACTAGACGGAGAAGACGGTGGGTAGTAGGAGCGACCCCTCACGGACAATTTCACCAACAGATAAAGACACAGTGGAAGCACAATAAACAGGGGAGAAGGTGGCTGACGATAGTGACGGTCCAGGGACGAGAGCAGGAAACAGAACAGGAAACCTACGAAAACGCTGGCAGTCGGCTCCAGATAGTACTAGACCCGGCTCTCGGGACGGTGGTGGTCTTGGCCCAAATCACGGCAACCGCGTCATCATCACAGCCAACAAAGCCAAAAGGACGGCCTATCCAAGGATCGTGCCATTAAGACCCAGCACACAGGCAGCGGCAGGAAAAGGCGGAGGACCACGTCGTCCAATTCGCAAACGCTGAGGTTATCGACATCGGCATCCTGCTCCAGGCCAGGGTCTCAACTGGCATTGTGCCTCTGGGGAGCGCACGATTCTTCCCTTCCGAGAGCCACCGACATGTCAAATTGGCGTAATTGTCCGCTCTCAGGCAAATCGTCCACGGCTTCCTCCTTCGACCGGCCAGCAACAGGGCGTCTTTTGATGAACGTGAACGTCACGACTGGAATCTTCCTTAGGTCCGGCAAACTCGACAACCTTTTCTGCGAGCTTTCCAAGATGTACGCTTTCGGGAGATTACCATTCTGCAAATTTGCTCGCATCCTTGCCGTTCCCGCACATGGCGAACATTTCTGTATTCTGTGATATCGACGACTGATTGTCTATATTGGTGGAAGAAGCTGATGTAACTTGACGTGGCCCGCGCCGCAACCACCTGCTTGCGCCAGATGTTCGCACGTTGACATCCCGCAGGCACCGCGACCTTGTCAAGTGATTAGAGCCATTTTCATCCCCACGCCTTGGCAGAGCAACGGCAGCGTTCGCCGACGCTCCCCTCGGGCCGACGACGGAGAAAAAGCCCATAGCCACCCCAGTACTCGAAGACACACTGGCAGGTGTACCACCAGAGGGGGCAGCCGCCGGTGCGAGACGGCGGTCATGTGCTTCCAGCCGGGGCATTTGCGCGGGCCGTAATCAGCCTCGTAGATGCGCTGGGCCAGGCAGGTGTTGACGTCGCTGTACTTAGTCTGGCAACCGCCCCCAGCCTGCCAGGTCTTCGACGCAATGATGGACATGCTGTCGTCACCGCCGCTGCTGGCGGCCAGGTTGGTGGCCTCGGCCGTCGCCTCGGGCGAGGCCGCCGACTCCTCGGCGGCCGGCGAGGGGAGTGCCCTGGCGGGGCGGTGGAGAGGGTTGCGAGGAGGGCCTTAAGTCTGCATGGTTGGTGCTGCTTGTAATGGCTTGGAAGCTGGACCGGTGGTGGCAGGAAACCTGTTGAGATCCTTGGAGCTTGGTTGGGAAAGCTTGAGTGACGGTGGTGAAAAGAATTTTCCCACGGAAACACCCGCAACTGTAGGAGCCTTGCGGTCGACTTTGGCATTCCACGGCCACGATCCAACGTGTCCACAAGCGAGGCTGGCGGCGCTGGACTATCTGGGGCATTAGGTACGCCCATTGAAGACGATGCAAGATATACCGCCCCCAAGTGAGTATTCGTCGAAGTCGGGCTCCACTTCCGCGTCCTCCAGCACATTTGCGGTCACCTCAGCGCACTCCATTTCTTGCCCTTCCACTTTATCGGAGCGGAGGGACCGAACTAACATCGGCCCACACAACCAGCCCCTGCGCAGGTGGTAGCAATTCCCATCGGGTTCTGGACCCTCGCGGCAAAGTCGCCGCCGGATAGGAGCAGAAAGACGTATCCATTGCCATACCGAACGGAACGACGACCCCGGGTTGGAGAAGAGCTGGGAACAGCCGACGCTGCAGCTTGGATCCATTGTCCGTCTCCACAGGCCAAACTCGCCAGATGACTCTGATCCTTGAGGGCCCGAACAGCGGGCTGGGCGACGCTGACAACACGGAACCAGAACCGCCAGAGCACCGGAGGCAGACGAGCCGGGAAAGGGCGTCTGAAGGGCAGGATACATGCTCTCGACCGAGGCGCCACTGCGCGAACCGCGCGAACCACCCGAACGAACATTTAAGGTGCTGCCGCGGTCGGGAGAACCGCGAGAAGAACCGACCTGGGCGCCGCGACCGAACGGCGGCCGCTCTCAGAACCGGAGAAGGCATGGTACCTGCGAGTCGCTTGCACCTACGGGTCGCTTGCACCGAAAGGAGCCTTTCTGGTTCTCAGTGGCGTCAGGAATTTTAACCTGCTACAAAATTAGCATGCCTTGGAGAACAAGGCTTAGTGGGAGGGGGGGCGACCTACCGACCGGGCAAGGAGGTCCAAGAAGGGCATGAAAAGGGACAGCTGGGGAAAAGGTAGCAGACAACCGGAAGGTACACTGCCAGCCAAATCCTGCCGAGGAGGATGCAGAACAGAATCCAGTGGGAGAGAAAAGCGGACGAGCCCAGGACATTCCTATGTGGTGCAGGGGAACGGGGAAGCGGAACAGTACCACCACCAACTTACCCCTTACCGCAACGGTCACCGCATTGCGCTCGACTCCCCGCCCTCCGCGATTACTTCGCACCCGTGACAAAGCCTACAAGTACCCTGTTAAGGGCAAAGAGATTATTATTCGTTCATCGATAGACGTTGGAAGGCGCACAAGTTTAATCGCAAGCCTCAGCCGAGAACCCAAAGATCAGCACGCGTCCGGACCGGCAGGCAAGAGCTAAGGCTAACCCCGACGGCGCTACAGCCGAACAAGCCGGGCGGTACTCGCGCGGCAGCCACAGCCAGTTCTGCGAATTCCGTGAGATCCAGACCCCGTCGGAACTGACACCGTAGCCTCGGTACTGAGGCTTTTGCGGCTCCTGCGGCTTTTGAGCGTTTTGACGCCGTTGAGAATCCGGCGAGTCAAAAATAGTGACCATTCCAATATCCGTGAAAAGAGATGAGCCGGTAAGATCAAAAGAGAGATTGTAGATGATTCTGCCAATGTTGAGCGTTTGCAGGCAGGCGCCGTTATGCACGTCCCAGATTTTGACGGTTTCGTCGCGCGACCCGGAAGCGATGCGGCTATTGTCGTGCGAGAACGCTACCGACCTGACCAAGTCGCTATGGCCCTCGAATGTCTGCAGGCAGGCGCCGCTATGCGCGTCCCAGATTTTGACTGTTTCGTTGCGCGACCCGGAAGCGATGCGGCTGCTGTCGTGCGAGAACGCTACAAAAAAAACCCAGCCGTTATGGCCTTCGAGCGTTCGCAAGCGAGCGCCGCTATACGCGTCCCAAATTTTGACGGTTTCGTCGCGCGACCCGGAAGCGATGCGGCTGCTGTTGTGCGAAAACGCTACCGAAGAGACCCAGCCGTCATGGCCTTCGAGCGTTTGCATGCGGGCGCCGCTATGCGCGTCCCAGATTTTGACGGTTTTATCGTCCGACCCGGAAGCGATGCGGCTGCTATCGTGCGAAAACGCTACCGAAGAAATCCGGCGTTTATGGCCCTCGAGCGTTTGTAAGCAGGCGCCGCTATACACGTTCCAAATTTTGACGGTTTTATCGTCCGACCCGGAAGCGATGCGGCTGCTGTCGTGCGAGAACGCTACTGATCTAACCCAGTCGCTATGGCCCTCGAGCGTTTGTAAGCAGGCGCTGCTATGCACGTCCCAAATTTTAACAGTTTCGTCGTTCGACCCGGAAGCGATGCGGCTGCTGTCGTGCGAAAACGCTATAGAGAAAGCCCAGCCGTCATGGCTTTCAAGCGTTTGCAGGAGGGTACCGCTATGCGCGTCCCAGATTTTGACGGTTCTATCATCCGACCCGGAAGCGATACGGCTGCTATCGTGCGAAAACGCTACCGAGCTGACCGAGTCGTTATGGCCTTCGAGCGTCTGCAGGCAGGCGCCGCTATGCACGTCCCAAATCTTAATAGTTTTGTCGTCCGACCCGGAAGCGATGCGGTTGCTATCGTGCGAGATCGCTACCGAATTGACCGAGCCGCTATGGCCTTTAAGCGTTTGCAGGCACGCGCCGCTCGCCGCGTCCCAGATTTTGACGGTTTCGTCGCCCGACCCGGAAGCGATGCGGCTGCTGTCGTGTAAGATCGCTACCGAACCGACCGAGCCGCTATGGCCCTTGAGCGTTTGCAGGCACACGCCGCTATGCGCGTCCCAGATTTTGATGGTTTTGTCGTCCGACCCGGAAGCGATACGGCTGCTGTCGTGCGAAATCGCTACCGAAAAGACCGAATCGCTATGGCCTTCGAGCGTCTGCAGGCAGGCGCCGCTATGCACGTCCCAAATCTTGATAGTTTTGTCGTCCGACCCGGAAGCGATGCGGCTGCTGTTGTGCGAAAACGCTACTGAAAAGACCCAGCCGTCATGGCCTTCGAGCGTCTGCATGCGGGCGCCGCTATGCGCGTCCCAGATTTTGACGGTTTTGTCGTCCGACCCGGAAGCGATGCGCCGGCTATCGGGCGAGTACGCTACTGACCGGACCCAGTTGCTATGGCCCTCGAGCGTCTGCAGGCACGCGCCGCTATGCGCGTCCCAATCATCTCCCATTACTGGCTCGGTCGTAATCCATTCTGGCACCTCGTGTTGGAATAGCCCCTTTACAATACTGCGGGATGGGCTGAACACAAGCGCTGAACCGTATGTCTGGAGGGGGCTGTTTTCGATTGGTCCTTTGTGGTATAGGATGAATCGGCGCGCATCGCGGACTAAATCGTTCAATCCAGATGCGCCTGCTCGCCCCTGCAGTGGAGTTAGGACAGTATTTAGACGTAGTAGCAGCTAGAACGTACTTGTAGCAAGCGCTCGAGTTTCTGTACCGACACGATTCCCTTTGTCATGCTTCGGAGAAGGCTAAGTGCTTCGAGCCAGTAGAGATATCGGTCCTGCAGGAACGTATGGACGGCGCCGCCGTCCTGGAGGTCTTCGTGTAGTCCAGACGCCATTGCGCTCCCCTTACGATAATGTTAGAAACAGCGTAAAGGGGTATTATAAAGGGGCTTACCTGAGGTGAAGCGCCAAGTTTTGCAAACGGGGAAACTCCTAGGAAACCTAAGAGAAGGCTAAACGTCTGCAGCGAGAAAAAGTATAGCATTCGCAGAAAAATTCCGACCTTGCCGCTCTCTTTCACGTGGTCCTTGCCGCTCTCCTCCAGGTGGTCTACCCAGTAGACACACGAATAATCTGCTGCCGCTAATGGATCTTGCTCAGGCTGCTTGGCCTGGTCGATGGGAGTTCCAGGGGCGCGCAGGCCGTAGATATCCCGTCGTAGCGTCTTTTCCATGACTTGCAGTGACTGCGTGAAGATGCCGCGGTGGGCAGCTGCAGAACCAGAGGGGAAGATGGTTGAGGCGGCCTTTCCTACCAGGTAGTCCTTGGCAGACTGGTGCACGAAGTAGATAGTTTCGTCGCGAACTGTGAGGAAGGAGCCGCTCATCTCGACAATCTCCCGAATATCTTCGGCTCTGCTGAAAATCGCGTCTGGAAGTCCGGACACTGCGCCTAGCTCAAGCAGCCGAAGCGGGCGGTAGGCCAGCGTGGCCGCCGAGAGGACCAGCCGACAGTACTCTGTGTCTGTGTCTGTGCTCGCCGGCAGTTCAATCTGGTCTATCATCCGCGCATACAGATCATCAAGGCCTTTTGGTACGTCGTCGACCACCTGTCGCACCTTCCAGCGGGGAACTTTTTTGAGTTCCTGGACGACGAGGGCCACCCAAAGGAACGTTCCCTCGGCTTTCTTGCGGAGGACCTCTCGAACATGATCCTGCAGTGAAGGGTCGTTATGCAGAGATTGGAGTTGCGATGTCCTGTTGGCAATGTAAGCTTCCACAGCCTGAGATACGGAATCTGCGTTCTCCTGCTCTTCCAGGCTGAGGACCAATTGCGAAGGTTCTGGCAGTGTACGCGGTCCGATGTTATCCCGGCTAGAAATGATCCACTTGACGCGCGGCAAGTTCGCTTCCTCGAGAACGAACTTTAAGAGCTTGTCTTGGTCCTGCACGCATTCGTCGAGAGCGTCGATAATCACGATGATCTTCTCCAAGCTCGGATCACGCAGGATACTCAAGCAGATGTTGCACAATGCAGCCCATGCTTCCGTATCCCCAAAACGCGGCTCCCCGGTGTCCTTGAATTTGTCCCGCACGTGCGAGCAAAAGGACGGCTGCTGCCTCACGACCATGTAGATGAGACCGCGCAGGACAGCATGAGCGTTACTGAGCTTGGGAACGGTGGCTTGGCAGAAGAAGAAGGACAGGAGCGTCTTGGCTCCGGTATCTGCGAGTTTCGTGGCAGGGCGTAGCTGGTCGATGATGCCGCAGAGCAGCATAGTTTTGCCCTTGCCCGGAGCGCCCTTGACCCAAAGCAGCTGGCTGTCTTCGTCGTCGCGCCAACGTTGGTAGTCGGGATGGTCGAGGATCCAGCGGCACAACTCCTCGAGGGCGGCGCCTCTTGTTTGATGGATGCCCGTCCGGACGTCGTGCGGATCGGTCACTCCTAGGTAGTCGAGGAAGCGATCCTTGCTTTGTCCATCTTCGTGTTGGACGGTTCTACGTCAGATTGGAATTGCTAAAAGCGTAGGTTTGCGGTCAAACGTGCCTCCGGCATGCTGATGCATGTGATAGGTTCTGGAATTATACTATGTTAATACCGCTTCTTGAAGTAATACAGTCGTCGACATGTATTCTTACGGATTATACGAGGGGCCAGCATGCATGGTCGTTGCTCGGACATCGTAATGCTGGCGATCCATGGCCGGGAATGCATCAGGCAACGCCATTTTTGGTCTGCTCTGTCATGGGGTCGAAGACATGCGACAATCGCTGTTCAAAGCGGCACCTTTAGCAAACCGGTTCGGTAGGTTGCTTAGTTGAGCGAGAGCCGTCGTCGTGAGGCAGAGCTAAGAGCTGTTTTGTTGCACCCTGCTCTTGATTTGGTAGGAATGAGAAATTCGGGTTTGTCGGGCTCAAAGCCGCCGCAAACGGGGGGCTGGCCCCGTGAAATGCGTGGCATAGTTATGCACGCCCTTTGGCGTTTTACTGCCTTTGGCAGCTGCTCACTGCCGCAGCAGCCGGGTGGGGGGGATTGGGCCTTCATGCATCTGACGAATCGCCGTGTTGTCACGTCATGTCTCCACACTTGTACAAATTGCTGGCTGCCGTATGGCAGCTTTTCGGAGCACAAGCCCCGAAAGCGGGTTGCATGGGCGCAATTCAGCGGCATGTATGCAGCACGTCTGCATCCCTGGAGACTCCGCTTCTGCATTACCCAATATCTGCTGGGCGCATTTAGGCCCGGTTGGTTTTGGACAAATACGTCCTTCACGCCCCGGGAGGTATGCGCTAAAGAGTCCGTCTCAAGCTCCTGCAACCCATAATCATCAGCCTGTCTTGAGATTCGTACATTGACACACACACGAGTCGAGATGACGGGCGTCGAAGCAGGAATTGGAGCGGCGTCTGGGCTAGCCAACCTCTTCAACACGGCTATAACCTGGTTCGACTACGTCCTTGTCGCCAAACAGGCGGCTCCGCGGCTGCAGTCGCTGCTTGTAAAACTTGACGATGCGCAGCTGAGGCTGACGCGCTGGGGCAAGGCGGCGGGCCTCACAGGCCCGCGAATTGAAGACGAGGAGTCGCTGAAGAGCTCGGGCTCATTCCGGCTCGACGAGGAGCAGGAGAAGCAGGCGATCCGGACGTTCCAGACTGTCGCGACCATCTTCGAAGAGTGCCAGAAGCTCTGTCACGGCGAACGCAACGGCAAGAATGACAACGACCCCAGCGTTAAAGAGAACGAGATCCGCCCGTTCGGCCCGGTTGGCGTGAATTGGAACCCTATGCACCGCTATCTTCATGAGAAAATGCAGGACATCGTCGAGGGGCGTAGAAACAAGGTCTCAGTCCCGCAGCGCGTCAAGTTCGCCATCTACAAGGAGAGGCATCTCGAAACACTGATCCGGAAAATCAACGACCATATCGACGAGCTGTACAAGATCTACACCCCGCCTGCGAGCGAGCAGGACGTGCTCGGCAAGGCTGAGTTAGCGGAGCTCCTTCAGGTCGTGAAGGAGTTGGGCCTCGCTTCCGAGCGCGATCCCCTCATAAATTGTCACACGGAAGAACCCGTGGACCTAACTAGTCGGCATCACGAGTCGGCCTTACGGAGGTTCGGAGACCCGCATAGGCGGTCAACGGCCCCAAGGCCAAGCGGTGAAGGTTGGAAGGCAGTGTGAATCATGTACTCGATACTTCGCACGGATCACAAAGGGTCTATATAAACCCTGCCATCTCCTATGTCTTCCACGAGAGATTCCTTCTTCCTCAAGCATCTCTTGAGCCCATAGAAAGATTATCTGCAATCTAGAGATTCTTTCTCCAAGCCGTCTTTGACCCCTTGTTACATAAATACTGCGGTCCAGACTTTCTTTGAGTAAAAAGCAAGTGGAAGCCATCATCGTACCCCTTTGCCCTAATATTCACGTTAATGTTCGCATTGCTTACATACGCAGAATAACAACATGACCTTCAATACGACGGACGCCACCGTCATGAAGATGGGGCAAGATCAGCAGGCCCGCTACGAAATGACGATTGGGGCCGATAGAAGCAGCAGGAAGCTAGGCGGACAGTAATTGTAAGCGGCACAAGATTGATCATCCTGTTTCGGTCAGTGCCTTGGCCTGGAGACATTGTAGGCCACTGCCGCGGTTGGGCACGTGCGGTCTGAAAACCAGGGCGGGTAGTATAGCTTTGTCGTACAGAGGCTGGGTAGGTGCGGGAATTTTGCAAAGAATCTGGGTCCTAGTGTCGCCGGGGTCAATCCCGTCTACGACCAATCGTCAAGCTCTTAGTTTAGGCCGTGACACCAGCAGTGGCAGCGTGACGCGACCCGATAGCGCCCGCCCGCCTGTCGCGCCCAGCCTCAAAGGGCCCTTGGAGGGAGTCGGCGCCTAGGACAGCCGCCAAGGAGGAGCAGCAACTGGGCGGCGGCGCGGACCAGGAAGCCAAGCCGGCGCTAAATTCTGCTCAAGGCGAGGCAGTAAGCCAAACTAGGGGCGCTCCCCCAGACCCCAAGGCACGACAGCCCCATCCAGGCAGGGCAGCGGGCAGCGTGGAGGGCGATTTCTCATGATCGAGCTTCCCATTTCCGGCCGCACATACTATACATCCCTAAACTGAGCGAATTCGCAGCAGTGCTAACGGCTGAGAACTATCGAGGCGGTGGTTGCGTGGTAGTGAGTGTAACAAGGGGTCAAAGACGGCTTGGAGAAAGAATCTCTAGATTGCAGATAATCTTTCTATGGGCTCAAGAGATGCTTGAGGAGGAAGGAATCT
>JNVV01000120.1:0-18753 GCA_000733355.1 Falciphora oryzae
ATAGCCTAGTGTCAAGCTTAGGTAGCGCTAGCACGTCGTATGCCCCCTGGGAGGCAGGGACTGGTAGATCCCGACTATAACGACGTTAAATATACTCTCTCTCTCTCTCTCTCTCTCTCGTATAGTGGCCACCTCAAGCTGCTAGGAGACAATGGCGCATTTCGAAAGGAACAGTGGCGCCATCGTTATCCATAACCTCGTTACCATTGGCGCAACCAACATGATCAGTACAGACGGAGATCTGATAACGGCCAAGGACAATCAGGCCGTGGACTTCCATCCGTACTGGAGCCAGCTGAGCCGCTTCGAAGCCAGAGAGACCGGCCCAGTCAACATACCCGCCTTACCGTCCACAGGCCGTAACAAGTACGAAGAAGAGATCGAGAAGATCGAGGCTGATCTGAACAGGGAGTGCAAACGCTTTCCTGAATGCGTGAACATGGACAACCCTCTTGTCTCCAGCTGCGACTCAGGGTGGACGAGTATGGGCTACGACGAGTCCGGCCGCGGCAAACGTGACGGTCAGAAGTACGGCAAGCCTATATGCTGCAGAACCAAAGTCGCGCCCAAGTTCTGTGTGTGGAGGAAAAACAAGAGTCTCTCTGGAATTGCGAGTGACTGCAACGGCCACTGCAACACAGGCGAGGTCTTTCTATTGAGGCTCTTCCCGGGCACGCACCCTTTTTGCTCCCACACGCACCCCCGCACCGATATCGGCCGCCATGCAATTTTCTATAGGGCCCCCATATAAATAAACATGGGCTTTAATGCAGGCAGGAGCTCAATCAACAGGAGGGAAGCAAATAGAAGTTATCGCCACGAGCAATTTATTAATAAACGGTCAAAAACGCGGTGTTGAACCGCCAAATTACATAGGAAAAGTGCAGGGGCACGGCGTTGAAGCCGTCTATCTAAGGCTACAAAGGGGCCTAGGGACTCGCAAAGGGATCAAAAAACTCTTCAGAGGCCGGCGCAGGCGCTGAAGAGGGCGTGGAGGCCCTCCCGGCCGGCGTCGAGGGCAGGGGAGTGCCAAGGGTAAGGATTGGATCCTCGTCAGCCTCGTCGGCCTCGTCACGTGCATTTAGGGAGGCGCCCAGTTCGTGTTGAGAGTAATCCCGCCTTGCGCTGGCCCGTATACCCGTGCGGGCACGGGTGCGAGGCCCTGCCGCTGGCGCCTCGTTGCTGAAGGGGCCGGTCCCTCGAGGCCGGCCCTTTCTAACTCCAACCGGCTCTGTGACCCGCAATAAAGGGTCCCCCACGAGGCGGTTACCCGGGTGCAGCCAAAAGCTATCGACAGCGGCGATCTGCAAGCCAGGCGCTTGGGGATCGCGCCGTTGAGCCTTATGCAATGCGATAAGCTCATGGGGGCAGGGGAGGCCATATTGCGCACGCGTAGATTTGGTGCAAGGGCCGATATCTAGGCCGGCCGGGTGCTTGCGGGAAGGGAACGATGATATCGCACGGAGGTTAATTTGCTCAAGGAGATCAAAGCACCACAACGAGGCTTGCAAAGGCAAGGCTCCCGCCCACGAACGGCCGGCGTAATCCCACCTAACGCGCGCGTGGGAAGCCTGTTGACGCTCTTTAAAAGCCGCAATTCTATGCCCCGTTTGCCTGCGAGTTACCTGCTCAACTTGGGCCAACGTTGATCGAGAGGAAAGGTCGTACGTTTTAAGGGATCCGTAATTCCCTTCGGCGCCGGCGGTACTAATTACGCCTTGATTAGGGTTGTATTTGGTATAACAACAAGCCCATTGTGTCATGGCTGACAGAGGGCCTGGCCCGGCCACGTGACCAGGCCTCCAGGCACCCACAGATATCTTGCACCCAGGGCCTCCGGCCCTGGTGCCTGCAATTCTTCTCAATACAACCCACCTAACCACCACTTCTGACGACCTACCTATCGGCTCTCACACATTGCCGGCGAGAAGGCCAAACGGTTTGTTGCAGGTAGTTAATTAAGCGTTCCTGCTCGAAAAACTCGCTAACAAGCTTATCCATAGCCTCCTCATACGCTGGACGGCTTCGGGTATAAACGACGTGCTTCCAAAGGGCAAAAAAGCCGGCCCGCGTGTGAGGAATATCGTTAGGGTCGTGTTAGTAGGCATCCAGGCCTTGGGCAGACCAGATCCGTCGGTGACTGTTGTTAAGGGTATGTAAATCCTCCTCGTCAACCTCGTCAGCTTCGCCCTCATCAGGGTCCGGCCCGGCCCCTGACCCTCGCCGGGCCTCGTTTTGGGGGTTTTGATCAAGGGATCCCTCGAAGGCTTTCGCGGCCGCAGATTTGCTCCATTTCTTCTTTATTTAAAGCACAACGTCGGCGTTTATATGATAAACGCAAAGCTGCAACCTCGCGAGGGGAAAACGTGCTTGAAAAGCCGCGCGCATGCGAGAATCTGAGTCCGTAAGGGCGACTTTGGGAAGGGGGATCTCGAAGGCTATTAGGAAATCGCGGAGGGCGCCGAAAAGCCAAAGGAAAGTCTCCTCCGTTTCGTTGTTTATTAGCCCCCAAAAAGCCGGTATCGTCGTGCGTTCGTTAGTTAGGATCACGGCCGTTAAAAGGTGCAAATTGTTGCGGTTCGTTTTGTACGTAACGTCGATTTGGAAGCAGTGCAGGTTGGCTTAAAGAAAAGGGACGCTTTTTTTATAAGCCCAAGTAACGCCGGCAAAGGTGGTAGTTATTTCTGGATCTCGCAAAAGGAAATCGGGTGGGTTGAAGGCTTTAAACACGACCTCCGGGTGATCCAACGCCCGCACCAAAGCCGCGGCAGGCTTGTATCCATCAACCTCCACCTTCCTATAAGCCGCCCTGTATCTGTATAGCGCTGGTAGGTTCCAGGGCACGGTAGGAAAACGGGCCCGGCAGAGGTCGAGTATCGATCGCGTGCGGACGGTAGAGTCTTCGAATAAAGGGCGTAGGAGCCTCCAGTGCCTGTCTGTAAGGGCCGAGGCCTGTTGGCGAACAGAGGGCCCTACTGCGTTGGGAGGGAGGCGGCCGTGGCCTTGGTGGGTAGAACTCGTCATTCTGGCGCTCCAAAGACCTCCGTTAGCCTCAAGGCGTTGTAGGATAAAGCCGTAGGTGCAGTTGGATATCTGGGAGGTGCTTGTGCGCAAATGGAGGGCCCGCGAGGCCCGCGGTCGTGGCCGGAAAAGGCACCCGGCCTCGAGCTTTTTAAGGCCTTGAGGGTCAGATTGCGATCGCACGGTTGTTACGTGGATCCCCTCGCTATTGAGGTAGGCGCTCATGGCTTGTATAAGGGCCTCGTAGGTAGGGTAAAAGGTTGAAAGGACCCCCACGGGGTTAGCGGTCCAGGGGAGGCCGTCCCAATCCGTTGGGAGGGCTGCAGCCTCGTCGGAGGCCGGCCCAGCCTCGTCCGGCCCGGCCTCGTCGTCGCTCGAGATCGCAATCACTTCGTTCATAGGAGTAATTGTTGAAAAATGGATCAAAAATGGCACCAAGTTCAATCTGCAGGCAAAATTACGTGGGCTGCGAAACCGGAACGCACAGGCGCTGCACGGGCTAAAAGTGGGGCAGAGTGCGTGTGGGAGCAAAAAGGGTGCGTGCCCGGGAAGAGCCTCTTTCTATTCGATTCCGGGACCGGTGGTTATCCTACAGATTCGGACGAAGACCAGTGTGGGAGGGGGTATAAGGCGTTCTGCTGCACTTCCAACCCTTTTAAAACCATTACAAGCGGTTGTGAATGGACACCTTTTGGTCTATGGCCGATTAATGACTAATGCATCGCTTCCCAACCTCTATAGCTCTGATCCGGCGACAAGAGCTTGTCCCGCTGGCAAGTCTGTGTTAACAACCCAGATCTTGTCACCTCGATCCGACTCTCCTTCGATCGAACTATTGCTGCCCGGATAACAAGCCGAAGCCATTGTCAAACTGCCACTGGGTGAGCCAGGGCGACTGCGGAGACGTATGTGCAAGGAGACACTCCCTAGTCCTCTTTCACGCGGGGTCACTTGGCCACCCGTTACCTGAATGTCATGGAGAGTCCCAAGCTGACCAACGGCGTCTTTGCGCAATCTGCACAGAATTCCTGTAACAACCGGGAGGTCACACTGCATACCTCTTCCTATGGCGACACACTGCCCGGATGCGGCTGTAAGGTTGGTTTACTTGCCACGTCACAGAACAGACACAGGCAGGTATAACTAGTTACATGCGCTGATATGTTTCAACACAGGGGGACGACATAAGTCGCTGTGCTGCACCCCTGAGATCAACAAGGAAGGGTCTTGTTATGGCACGTGGCCTTGGTAGGGCTCGGTGCCAGGCTCGGCCACCTGTTGCACGGGCGCCTGGCAGATCCGTGCGACAAGTGGAGCTCGGCTCGATTGCCCTACCTAAGGCAATCGATCCGAACAGGTGCAACGCACAAACTCTTCCTTTTTTGTTCCTTAACTCTAGATAGCCAAATCAACCTGAGGGTTTGTTGCAGCTCGGCCTCTTCGCCCTCGTTGGTGCCGTGACACAAAGGTGCAAAGGTGCAAAGGTGCAAAGGTGTTAACTAATTGCGCGTGGTGTTTGTTGTTTGCACCTTTGCATTGAAGCCCATACCCGTTGGAGTGGGTGCGCCACAGAAAATTGCATAGCGGCCGATATCGGTGTGGGGGTGCGTGTGGGAGCAAAAAAGGTGCGTGCCCGCGAAGAGCCTCATCAACAATGAGCGCAACTCCATCGTCGCCCAGTTCTGCCGCCGTGTCCAGGCAGTAATCTGGAACCGATCGATGGTCAAGATTGACCAGGGAAATCTTGGCATAGCGGCCAAGGGCGTCAAGACAGGCGATCTTGTTTGCATTCTCTACGGTTGCAGCGTCCCCGTCATACTCCGCGAAAAGCCAAGTCAGAGGAGGAGCAGGACGAGGACAGTGAGGAAGACGAGATGATGCAGGAAGTCGAAAAGACAATGCAGCGCGGTATGGCGACGGTAAAGAGCAACCGGAAACGCAAGGCCGCATACAAGAGCATCCCCGAGGTTCCTCAAGCGGATTGGAAGAGAACGCCAAAGGGAAACTGGGTAGGGAGCGACGGGCGACCAAAGTGGACGAAGCGGCAAGTAAGGGAGTGGCTGCGCGACTATAATAGGAGAAAGACCACGAGCGAGCCAGCACACCAGGACCAGAGCCAGCAGAAAACCCAGGGAGGAAGCCATGGAGACGCAAACGGGCAAAGAAACGCAAGCAGACAGAGAGGCTCCAGTGCAAAGAACAGAGCCGACGACCTTCCCAAACGACCGAGGACTCCACGTAACGTCTACTACGAGTTCCTGGGCGAGTGCTACATCCACGGCATGATGGACGGGGAGGCGATGGGTCGCAAGGGCTACTCGGACGATGCGGAGATCGAGAAGTGGGGGCAGTTCAGCCTTTTCCGCAGCGAGCAGACAACACCAGACCTGCTCGGCGAGGAGAGCAGGAAAGTGAGCAGGATACCTGAGGGGCTGAAGAAGAGAGCGAAGGAGGTGGAGGAGAAGATCACCAGGCGCAGGGCGCATCATCAGCTACGGAAGGAGGATTACGAGGCAAAAGTGCAGGAGTGGGAGGAGCACGAGAAGAACATGAGCCCCAGGATTTATCCCGCCAAGCGCACAAACTCCCGCTCGATAGCCAGCCGCCGGGCCACGGTGGCCGCGAGCTCCTCGGGCGCGTCGAGCAGGCGGTTTTCGCGACAGGCCACCCTGAGGGGCAACGAAGACGCGCTCGGGCTGCGGGACGAGAACGACGCAGATGACGATGGGGGCGAGGGAGACGCTGGCGGCGGGGGCACCCTGATCGCCGGCAGCAACGGAACCAGCCGCTCGAGCTATCACACTGCGAAGAGCAGCATGAAGAGCCCGGAGCCGCTCCATCCGGCGCGGTTCGGCAGCATAGATCAGAGGAGAGAAGAGATCATGGAGTTGGCGGGTACTGAGGTGAAAAAGGCGCCAGAGAGGTTGCGGAAGCGGGCCGAGGCGAAGCCGGAGGAGCAGGCGGAAGCGGCCGGGTGGGACTTTTTCAGGGACAAGAAGATGCTGTGCGACACCATCTTCGAGCTGCGCTGAAGGTTCAATGTTTCTTTGGAATGATGCGTCGCCAAGCAATGTTTCTGCCCTCGTCCCAACTCGATGGGACCCGACGACAGCGACTTCGACAGAATTAAAGGCCTCAACTGGTGGAATTTCCGGGGAAGAAACACTTGACCCAGAATTAGCACTCGGACACCTGTTTCGGTGTTGGCTCGAGTCATTCGTCTCAAGTGCCGTCAGTGTGGCCTCAACCGATTTGCCCTTCTCAGCCTGGACTGCGACATCGCGCACGCCCATTTGACGGGCGCCACGGGCCGCAGTGTTTTGGAAGGCAGCACTCGACCGTTAGCCGGATGCCAGAGTTAACTCGTGATGGAGTCGAATTGACTCGTTACTTGCAGATCAGGGCATTGAGCGATCCGCCTCCGCCGCAATGGTCCCTCGAAGCCGGGCGGGAAGCGAATATGCTTCAATCCAGCAAGTCAAGACGGGACGGCTATTTTTGACGCTCGGTGCATGGGCCCACCCTGTCCCCAGACCCAGCGTCGCAGCAAACGTTCGACGCATAAACTGCCCGACGTCAATCGCCTCCATTCTGGCCCTGATTTTGCTAAAAGCGTTCGCTAGAATAGAATATGGGGTTGACCCTCGCTGCAGGGTCGACGTTGCAGTTACCATCACCGGAATAGCAATGCCAAAAGAGGCAATCCGGAACAGTCCCTGTAACCCCGCGATGACCCTGACAGAAGCCTCAATCAACTATTGGATGCTTGTTCGAGAAAGACAGATGAGAAAACGTGTACATAAACATCGTTTCCCGTTTGCTTCGATGGATCAATTGTTTTCCAGCTTCATCAGCCATCTAGCCAATCCACACTGAAGGCGCTGAACCTTCTTTTCCTTTTGTTTTTTTCCTATTGTCTTTTTTTTTCCTTTCGTCTTTTCTTTTGTCTTTTTCGATCACAACCATCACGATGCAGCTCTGGCCCGCCCTCTGCCTCCTGGGCCTGGCGATGGCCATCCCTATCCAGCCGGGTAGTGACAACGCCCTCGAAGCGCGCGAGCCCAAGAAGTCGATGCCGCTCCCGCCGGACCCGAACGTGCGGTTCAACAAGAGGCCCGTCCGCAACCTCGTGCTCCCCCGCGACGTCGCCGCCGACGAGCAGGCCGAGGTTGAGAAGCGCGCGATCAGCTTCGCCGGCATGTGCACGACGCTCGAGTGCTTCGAGGGCAGGAAGAAGGCCATCGCCAAGGACGCTGCGAAGGAGAAGGCGGCACGCAGGAGGCCGCGCGACGTCGACGAGCAGGCCGAGGTTGAGAAGCGCGCGATCAGCTTCGCCGGCATGTGCACGACGACCGAGTGCTTCGAGGGCAGGAAGAAGGCCGTCGCCAAGGACGCTGCGAAGACGTTTGCGGCGGCGCGCAAGAAGAACCCGCGCGACGTCGCCGCCGCCGAGGAGCAGGCCGAGGTTGAGAAGCGCGGGGTCTCTTTCGCCGGCATGTGCAGGACGGCTGAGTGCACCGAGGGCAGGAAAAAGATCCTGCAGAAGGAGGCAATGAAGGAGATGGCGAGGCGCAAGAAGCCGCGCAGCGTCGACGAGGCCGCCGAGGTCGAGAAGCGCGAGCCCAAGAACATGAACTGGCCGAAGGAGTGGCTGCCGAAGAAGCCGTACGTCCCCCTCAACAAGGAGCCCGTCCGCAACCTCCGCCGCGACGTCGACGAGCAGGCCGATGTCGAGAAGCGCGAGCCCAAGAAGGACATGTCGTCCTTTTTCGGTACCCCCTGCACCGGCGGCAGCTGCGGCAAGAAACCCGCGGCCCCGTACAAGCAACAGTTCAGCCAGCCAAAGGTGATCTGGAGACGCGAGGCCGAGGCGGTCCGGAGACGCGAGGCCGAGGCGGTCTGAGAAGCGTGGGCGCTCAGAAGTGGCCTGGCCCTATCTGAGCCGACACACGCAGTGCCTGCAGCTTTTTGAGCTTTTGTTTTTGTTTTGCTTGCTGTTTCTCGTTCATCTTTCTGCTCATTTTTTTTGTCCCTTTTCTGCTCATTTTTGCTTGTTGTTTTTGTTTTCATCTGCCTGCTTTTCTTGCTCTTATCTCTCTGCTTTTGCTGTTTTTCTCGTTTACTTGTTGCTTTTGCTTTTCCGCCTGCTTTTTTTTTGCTTTTGCTTTTGCTTTTGCTTTTGCTTTTGCTTTTGCTTTTGCTTTTGCTTTTGCTTTTGCTTTTGCTTTTGCTTTTCACTTTGCTTTTCTGCGTTTCTCATCTTTCTCACTCAACTCACAACTCTTCTTTCTACTCCAACTCCGACTCCGACTCCGACTTTCTCCTACGACTTCCTACTCTTACTCTCCATCCCTACTAACGTGGTTCACAAGCGAGTGACGCACTTCCAAATTCCATATTAAACGCGGTTTTCGAACCTCTTGCTAAATCCACCAATTTTTATCCAAATTTGCTAAAATTTAACATGGCGGCTTTCAATTAACGGGTTTTACTGGAGACCGCGTTGCAAAGTAGAGGTGCATGCAGTAGACCGTTTGGCTTTATCTCTACCTCTTAAGGAACTAATAGGAAAGCGCCCGAGGGTCGTAGGCCCTCGGGGTCTTTATACATGAGTGCGCAGTAGGAGTGGAGAGCCCCTCTCGGCGTCGCCGAGTGTTCTGTTACCGCTTATTAAGCACCTGCAACGCCGACGAGGGTGGTGATGCAGACCCCCCCTTCCCCCCCCTTCCCCCCGATCCTTTGCAACAACCAGTGCCCACCCCTAGGCGAGGGAAAGAGACGGTCAGCGCCCTTGCGAGTCCACGAAGACTTGTCGTTGCACCAGGAAGAAGGAGAAGGTTGGAGGCCGAGGACAGCCTCCTTAGAAGGGGGATTGTTGTAATACCCCGCACAGAACCATGATCAGCAGCCCTAGGAACCGCCACCGGAGGTCTCAGGGGAGGACCCCGGGTGGTAGCCAGAGGGGCGCAAGCCCTGAAGGACGTGCGGATCAAGAGGGTTTAGTTCTATGACACGCATGCCGGTTGGCCTCTGCAGTACGGACGCTCAGCCCGGTCGAGGCGCACCCAAGCTCCGAACCCTGATAAGGGGACAAAGCATAACCAGCCCCGTACGGACGCCACGGAGGAGGAGGCGTGCCGACGGCAACCGAAGGACGGCCGGACGGCCAGGCATAAGAAGGGCCCGAGGGACCCCCTGTGAAGGGAGTCTGGAGGGCAAGCTATAGTTTCTGTTTTCTGTTTACCCATCACCATAGACTTGTTGAGCCTTGCACGAATACGACTGTTGAACCGCTGGACCTCTGAGATCTCCCTGAGAGAACCCCCTTTCCAGGCCTGACACCTCCCTAGGTGGCCACAGCCTGTTACAGCCACCAACTACTACACTACCGCTGGACGGTAACAACTGGGCCTAAAAAGCCCGCATATAACCTTTTCCTTTCTCCTTCGCACCTTTCACCTTTTCCTTTGTACCACCAGGACCAACAGTAGGCTCGTTAGTCCCCCGCAACCCCGCCCGGGCCCAGGGGCGGTCCCGAGGACCCCCCCGCCAAAACCCGGCCTTACCCCTTTTCCGGCACACCCGCCGGCCGATAGCATTACTACCACCCGCAGCGCTTACAACGCCCTGGCGTTTATACGCCCTACAGCCGATTGCCCGCTCACTAACAAGGAGCGCCGGAATGCGGCCCGACCTCCGTGTGCCTTCGGGTTTAATTTGTTAGCGCCTCGATAGCAGCACTATAGCCTGGTGTAGATAAGCTTAGGTAGCGCTAGCACGTCGTATGCCCCTAGGGAGGCAGGGACTGGTAGATCCCGATTTACCGACGTTAAACAAACTCAACTCAACTCAAAAGGCGTAGCGATCGCCACATCCTCGGCATTAGCCACCCCAACATTGTCGACTATTTTCTCTTCGCGACGTGGCACGATAAGTCGCCCACGCTGGTCATGGAATTCGTCAATGGTGGCGATCTCGCTTGGCAACATCGACAACGAGCGCTAATTCCTCGGAAAGCCGCCTTGTCCTTTTGCAGCTTATCAGCGCCGTCAACTATCTCCACAGCGAGGGCATTACACACCGAGATATCAAGCCCCCCAACATCTTGGTCAAGTCTCGAGACCCAGTGCACGTCAAGCTCACCGATTTTGATCTGGCTTCGAAATCATCGAACCTCCATGAGAGGTGCGGCACGCCATACTACATTGCACCAGAGATCCTGTCCGGCAAGCGGTATGCAAAAAAAGTCGACATGTGGCCTGTCGGCATAGTTTCTCTCGAATTGCTGTATAGTCTTCCTCAATATCCCAAATCACAATCCGCATGGCCGGGGACAGTGGAAAGGCACGTCGCCCGTTGCCGTCCCCCCATTATTCGCCACTTCATTTCCGGTATGCTTCAGCGAGACCCAAATCTCCGGCTCGCTGCAGCCGACGCGTTACGCCACACTTTTTCCAGGCCGACCTCGATGATCATAGCGATCCTGCTCCGACGGCGAGTCTGAAGGGAGGGCAATCTGCCCCGCTGCTGGAGAAGGCCTCCAAAATACGCTACCGTAGGGTATCTTCCCAGACGGTCTGGAGGACACGGCGCCATGGCAACACCGTGTCGGCGGGGCTGCAGCAGACACCCATGATCCTGCTGCTACCCAATTGTACATTGGCTGTGACGATCCCGCCGCAGCTGTCGGACAGACTGCCGCTTCAGCGGGCAGAAGGCCGACAGCTCGCTCGTCTCGTCGGGAGGGAGGGCAGCCTACCTCCGCTGCTGGAGAACACCAAGACACGCTGCCATCGGGTGGCTCCCCTGGGAGCCTGGCGGACACGGAACCGTGGGAGGCGACTGGGCTGTTTCGGCTGTCACTACTTCAAAAGACGCAGCGACGAGCCCTCCATGTGTATTCGGCTCAGCTGCTGTACTAAATCGTCCCGGTTCTGTATAGGCGCCCAAGGAAAGATATCGGCCTTGCAAAGGGCGCTGGCCGAAGCTTACAAAGCCGCGTCTCTAAGGGCTCGGCGCTTCTTCGAGACTCCGCATCCCTAGAGCTGGCTGGAGTAACATTTGGAGGCCGTATCCAGCGACAAGCCAACATGTCGTTTAGCTTGCTTGCTTTGTGCTCTTGGGAATGGGTTAAATAACGATTCCTTCCATCCGCCCGCGCCGCCGCCGCTCTCCGCCCGCCCGCGCTTCATCTCCTCGAGCGGGATGGACTCCACGACTAGCCTGGTGGTCGAGTCCTGGCCCTGCACCCGGCCCCCGCCCTCGCCGCCATCGTGGTGGTGGCGAAAGGTCTCGAGCGACTCCCGCCACAGCCCGCCGCCCGGCGAGCCGCTGTCGGCGCTGTCGCCGCGGCGGTCCAGGTAGGTATCACCCGCCTCCTCGATCCAACGCGTGTCGCCACTACCACCACCACGGCCTGGTCTGGCTTTGGCAACCGGCGCGGACCCGATCGTGCCCACCCTGGGGCCCCCGCTGGCCCCCCCAGACCCAGATTCGGGACCGCTGCCACCGCCGCTGCCGCACGACGTGCGGCCTTTGGAGATCAGACGGGCCGTCTTTGTCAGCAGCGGGCGGCACGCGGAAAGGGATGCCACGGCGAGGCCAGTGCAAAGTTCCGCCGGGAACAGGATGCCTTTAGTCATGTCCCCCCATGGTTGCTGTTAGTTTCGGTGGCCATTTGTTCCCACATTCACAGCCCGGGTACACAGTGATAAGTTCCTCCTACCCCTCCTGCCGTGATTTGGAAACGTACGTAATGCATTCATGTCGAACCCCGACAGCATCTTGAAGAAGGCGACGAAGCGGGCGACGGTCATCAGCAACGTCAGGGCGCCCAAGGCGAATAGCGCACACACGGCCACCTTGGCCCGGGTCTCCAGTCGCAGCTTGAGCATGATGGGGAAGGGGAATAGGAAGACTGAATTGGGGGAGCGGGCGGGTCTCCTGGTCGTCAGTAAGTTTCCTTCTTCCAAGTAGCATCATCCCTCCCCCCAACAAAGGGGGCACCAGCGCGACTTGCCCAGAAGCTCACTGCTCAGGTGCAGGGACCAGATGGTGTAAAGGAGAGTCGGCGAGGTCAAGGCTGAGCACGACTCTGGTCCTTGCTGGGCAGGGTCTCTGCAGAAAGGGGGGGTCGTGGTTAACCGCCAGAGGTTCGTCACATGTTGCGTGCCGGAGGTTCGCGAATAGGGCAAAGGGACGCCAAAAAGGCAGACGTGGCGGGGATTCCTTTCTTACACGTTCCGCTCGGGGTCAGGCCCGCACCAGAAAATGTCGACTAAAATGGTGGTCACGAACGCGCACGCGGTGTAGATGGAGATGGCCCAGAGGATGCCCCTGGTCCGACTGCTCGTCACGGGGACGATGGCGAAGTAGAGGGCCACCATGCTGAACTTGGGGTAGTACAGGGCCGGGTCGTAGAGGAAGTTGATCGCGTAAATGATCCTGAGGATCCACGCCGGGTACGAACCGGTCGGGTCCGGTTTAAGGAAGTCCGCAGCGTACCGGATGGTTATACAAATGACGATGCCGAGCGCCGACGCAAGGCCAAGGACCAGCAGCCAATCCGAAAAGAGGATGCGCTCCCTACGGAGGCGGAGGCGGACGAGGAACCTGAGGCTGACAGACAGGGCCGTGACCCACCAGATGATCCATAACGCCGCCTAATCGTCGTCGGAGGTTTTAGTAAAATAGGGCATCGGAGCTCGCTCCGGATGTGATGCTAGGAGGATCGAGCGTAGGTGCATAAGCTGAGGATAGGGGCGGGGAGAAGCGACACGACGTCCGCTTGCATTACCACTCCCCTGCGAAGGCTGGATATGGGAAAGAAATCATCAGCACGTACGACGACACTGGAATCCGAAATCATCGCGCGCCCCCAATTGGCGCCGCCAGCGAATGGCCGAGAGTTTTTGCCTTGCACCTTGGCCCTTATTGCTGTACGCTATAACCTTTAAAGGGTGCTCCGGCAGTGAGGGGGATCTTGCAGGGGCTTACCACTGCCTGGGAGCAGCAGGAAAACTGTCGGATGGTCGCCGAAACGGCCAAGGTGCTTTCTAATAAAGGGTGGCCTGTGGGGATGGGAGAGACACATCCATCTAAGGACGGGCGGATAACGCACGAGGTGGCGCGTTATCGGAATTGCGATAGGGCGCCATATCTGCAGAATTTCATAGGAGGCGCACTCAAGCACCTAGACTAGTTAGGGCAATTTGGCTAGGGTAGCTCTAGTTGGGCTCAGATCTGCGGTCCCCTATCTCCAGCTGGAAAGAAAAAGAAAGAAACACGGCATAAGCCGGCGGGCCAAGTGCCCATCATACGGCAAGGGCTGAGGGGTACGGCTATCAATCTGCTTGTGCGTGGGGGAGGACCTTTGCGTCCCTTGGCTCCTTGCGCTTCCGCAAACCAGGCTGCTGGAACCTATGCCACCCAGCGCAGGCCGAACTCTGCTCGTCGCAAGCCAACCTTCCGCGCAACCGCCATACATAGGTAGCACGGTGGGCGGCACATGTTTTTCCTAGGCCCACGCCTCAGTGGTCTGGATTCCGGCTCAGCACCCTGGACATGGACGAAGGGAGCCTCCAAAGGTCCAGAACGAGAGAGGCGTGCAGAGAGGCGCATTCGCGCCTTTGGCGATGGGTCGATGCGGGCTGCAGGGCGCCGGGGCACACAGCGACGAAAAGAACCCGATGATCCCTTCTCCCTTTGAGGCCGCGGCTGCAGGACGGGAAGTGCAAAGCCTGGCAGCTCTTCTCAGCCGCCGGCCGTGGCGTCGGAAAAAGCCGCTTGGGGGACATGACGCCTCGCAGCCCACAATCACGCTCACCGAATTCGTCAACGTAGGTTAGGCAGCGTTTGCGTCAAAGGGAGAGGAAATATAACAATCGAGTTTTGGAGGGCACTTTTGGACATGCCATATATGGTCCGCATTTTAGTCGCCGCCCGTCACCAAGACCAGCGAGACCGGTCAACGACGACAGGCAGTCAAAAAGGGAACAGCGTCATGCGTTTTTCTGCCTTTAAACGTGCGCCTCCCCAGTGGCGTCCATCACCTTATCTCCAAAGCGTCGCCTAGGCCGAATGCGATCAAGGGCATGTTGGAGATCCTCGGCGGCGGCTGCCCAAACCATTGGCCAGAGCTCCGGGTTGCAGTGCGGGAGCATCCAGCCGGAAAGCCACCTTTGGCCTATCCTGCAGCCAAGGGGCCCCGCCAGAGTTGCACCAACGAAGCTCGCAACCCGCCGAGCCCGCCTCCTCAGGAGAAAAATCACTCTTTCTTTTTAGCGTCAGCTGTGACACGTCTGGGGGAGGAGGGATAGACGGTGGCGGGGAAGAGGAGAGCTGTCCCTGAGCCCGCCGACACTATCAGTAATTAAGCCGCAGAGGTCTAGGCTCCCGAGAGACCGCAGTTAGCAGAGACGCGCTTGAGGCAGGCGGCGGCCTTTCCCCTCCCATAGGGCCGCAGCTGGCGTGGCGGTCCTCTGGGACGCCATTGGCTTTGGGCTGTGCCTCCTTACCCTCAGCACGATTTTTCTCGGTTAGTGGAGGATCCCGGGAGGCCCCTTTCCGCCCGCCTCTCCTGCCGTGGTGATTGGTGAGCTGAGAGGGATGGTTGGCCCGTGGCGTCGTCCTGCCTGAGCACGGCCCGCAGGCTGCAGTTTATATGCCGGCAGCAACCTCGTGTTCGAAGCCGGTTGGAAGCGCCGAACATGGCTGGCTGAGAGGATAAGGGGATGAGGAGAGCAAAAGCAAAAAGGGTGAGCAAGGACATAGGCCGAAGGCACCGCCTCGGGCTTAGCGGGTCAGCAGCTCGCAAAGGAATGTAAGGAGGCGGAGAGCATAATAGTCACGGATAAAGAGGATGGTGTATGGAAAAACTGCAGTATAAAAACAGCAACTCCCCGAAGCATCTCGTCCCGTCAAGTTGGAGTATTATTGCAAAGTAGAGGGTATGCAGTAGAAGGATTGTCTTGATTTCTACCTCTAAGGAACTAATAGGAAAGCGCCCGAGGGTCTACGACCCTCGGGGTCTTTATACATGAGTGCGCAGTAGGAGTGGAGAGTCCCTCTCGGCGTCGCCGAGTGCTCTGTAACCGCTTATTGAGCATCTGCGACGCCGACGAGGGTGGTGATGCAGACCCCTGGCCGGCACGGCCGGGGACCTCCCTTGATCCTTTGCGACAAGTATGCATCCGGCGTAATTTAAAGCAACACAAGTATAGCGAACATCTTCCGTCCTCCCAAAACTTTCCCCTTTGCCCTTCTACTTTATATGTGCGCATGCATCTTTTAACAAACCACCCCAGTCCTTTCCAAATATGGCCTCCTCGTCGTCCCAAAATGGCGTCCTGCCTGCGGAGTGCAAGCCCTTCGCCATCTCCTTTTATTTTTACTTTTAGCTGCCATTTAAAAAAAAGGAAAGAAAAAGAAGAAAGTACAAACATATGCATAGCTATCGCGACCTCCACCCACAAACCGCGCTGTGGTAACAAGAGGCTTTCGGCTTTATCCACCTCGGTTTCGAGAAGCACACGCTACTCTCGTACAATGGACATACCGAGACCCCACACAAAGGTTTTGCTTGGAGCTAGAGATGCAAGCGGTGCCCCCTGACCCGCTTGAAAGCACGTGGCAGTTTTGGACAGCGTGCACCGGGGTCTCTTCCCGCCGAGCCAAACCGACCGGCGAGGGGCTAAAACGGCGGGGCGCGCTTGCTAGCCGGGGTTGTCCGCAATCCTGGTCCCTGTGGTCGCCCACCACAAGGTGCCAGAAAGGAAGAAGAGGTCCGACGGCGGGCAGCAGTGGCGCAGCCACAAAGGGGGGAAAGCCACAGGGGTTCCCCTGAAATGTTCGCCGGAAGGGGACGCGGGTCAACGGTGCAGGGAGCGTGGGCGGCACTAAAACAAGCCACGCAGTTGTAAAAGCAACCATTCCGCCCGCCTGAGCTGCTTGGTGAAGCCTGTCGCGGCATGTGGGGGGTCTCCCAGGCGCACGGGCCTGGCAGCAGATTAGATAAGCCCCTCCCAGGCAGATAGAGTGCACGGCACGCGCCCAGGCCTCCGGCCTCGATTTCTTCCCAATACATCTCTCTTTTGGCCACCTTTTGCAGCCACCCTACCTGCCGTGATAAAGCCTTACAGGTTCCTACCCGGAGGGCACGGATACACCCAGTTTCTGCCTCGAAATTTCGAGTTGATAATCTCCACACCATAATGCGCGACGGGGGCATCGTTGATCGATGCCAAGAGCGAAGCTCGCGAGTTGCATATCGATCGACTGGTATCAAGCCGTGGCTGGCACTTCCAAAGAAAAATGAGGGAAGAGAGGGAACGATCCACATCTTGTGAAGATACAGAAATATTGTTCCCGGCTAAGCGCCGTGTGAGAGGACGTAGGGTGGCACACAAAAGAGAGCGGAAAGGAAGATGGATAGTAGAGGGAGAAGGCCCGGCAGCGCTCGTATGCCCGACGACCCTGACAGATTTTAAGTCAGAACACCCCATGACCGCGCACCCCCATGACCGCGCACGAGCGTACGGATCCGCACCACCAACAACGCCGTTTTATATCTGCAAAATGAAGCTATTAACAACCCACAACGATGCAATCCTGGGTATCTTCCTGCTCAGAATCGTTTAACGATTCCAGTGATGCCTTAGGCTCCTCCAAAATCCTACGTCTTTTGGTAAATCCGCCTCCCAGATACAAAGGTTTCGTTCGGGTCCGGCTTGACTGCCTTCCTTTTCCGCCCCTGCAGTGCCTCCAACTGTGCCTTTAATGCTTTGATTTTTTGCGAGGCTACAGTGATCTCTAAATCTTTTAATTCGTAGCTTTTGCGTACTTTCTTAAGCCAAAGCCGCTTGGTGGGGGTGGTCGAGTGTCACACGGAAGAACCCGTGGACCTAACTAGTCGGCATCACGAGTCGGCCTTACGGAGGTTCGGAGACCCGCATAGGCGGTCAACGGCCCCAAGGCCAAGCGGTGAAGGTTGGAAGGCAGTGTGAATCATGTACTCGATACTTCGCACGGATCACAAAGGGTCTATATAAACCCTGCCATCTCCTATGTCTTCCACGAGAGATTCCTTCTTCCTCAAGCATCTCTTGAGCCCATAGAAAGATTATCTGCAATCTAGAGATTCTTTCTCCAAGCCGTCTTTGACCCCTTGTTACATCGAGATTGTACGGCTGAAATCCTTTATTTGAGAGGCCAACTCTCGACTTTGCTTAGGAGTGCTCCAATCTCTTTTGACGGCGTTGGGCAGCCTCGGGGGGTTCTTTTGTCGCCCCTATTGCCTCGTAGGGGTTTTAAAAGCCTCGTGATCGATTTTGTTGGAGTTTTTGAGCAAAAGCCGGCTTATAAGCGGCTTTGTTAGACGCACCGGCCATAAGCCAGATGTATACCAACCAGCTTTGATATTAACTCCCGTAATGCTTTTATCTCGTGCGTGCTTGTATGCTTTTAAAAACTTTCGTTTGCTTACCGCCGTAAAGCAATAAAAAAGGGCTAGGGCGAAGATTACGGCCTTGTACGCCCTTTTTAGGGGTGAAAAGACCGCCAAGTCAAGTGGCTGCAGAACGTGCGACGAATGGGCCGGTAAATAAAGGAGAAAAACGTCGTTCTGGTAGCAAAGGAACTGAAAACGCTTTGTGTCACACGGAAGAACCTGTAGACTCACCTAATCGGCCCCACAAAAGGTCCGGGAACCGGTATAGGTGCCCAACGGCCCCGAGGCCCAAAGGCCGAAGGCCGGAAGGGCAGTGTGAATCATGTACTCGATACTTCGCACGGATCACAGGGTGGTTTATATAAACCCTGCTATTGTCACACGGAAGAACCCGTGGACCTAACTAGTCGGCATCACGAGTCGGCCTCACGGAGGGTCGAAGACCCGCATAGGCGGTCAACGGCCCTAAGGCCGTGATCGGCAGCCACGACGGTGACCGCCACGGCCGTGGCGGAGGTACGAGCAGTGCTGCAGGGGGGGGTTAGGTACCGGTAGGGATGACCCCCAGTTGGCCACCGTCCGCCAACAAGCTCAAACTGTGTCAAAAGCGGGGTTTTCGCCGCTGTTTTGAGGGGGAGGGCCATCCAGTCGGCTCTCGATACGACACAACATCATCGACCTGCATCTGCACGCTAGAATTAGCCCAATTTATTACAAAAAAGATGTCTTTTGATTCCCAGGCAACGGAAGTCGACGGCGGCGTTGTTGATACTATTCCCAACTCCTAAACAGTGACGGCGGCGTTGGTCCAGCAGTAGGTTCATCTGGCGCACGCCCTCTTCCTCCCCGCAAAATTGCGCTAAATAAAGAATAAAGATAACAGTGACTATTATCGTCACCCTAACGTTATCGGGATTGGGGTCCATGGCGGGCATATTGGGAATAGCTTCCTTTTTGCTAATAGATTTGCAAAAACGGATACAGCAAGCGGCACGGCGCCGCCGCCACCCCATTTTCATATCGTGATCGAAGCAGTGCAAGAACAAAGGCCTGAGCCAATTTTGACTGTACCGCTAGTAAAAATTAGGCTTAGATTTGGCCTGAAACGCCTCCTCGCAAGCTGGGTACTTCATCTAACCCCTGTCAGTCCTCTCTCATCGTGGCGGACGCTGAAAACCTTGTTTAGGTGCGGGGTTCCAGCCAAAAACGGTTAGGCCTGTCGAGATAAAATGAAATACCCCTGTCTCTTGGCGTCCGCCACGGTGGTGGCGGACACGACCGTGGCT
>JNVV01000121.1:5487-16524 GCA_000733355.1 Falciphora oryzae
AGCCAACGGGGGTGCAAAAAAATACCACCCGATACGTGGCGTGAGCCTATAGCAGTCAAAGCATAGCATCCGCCCGCCCCATGTAACACTGGATGAGCCATCGTCGCTGTAGGTACATGTCGTCGACCTGAATGCGCGTCGTTGGAGTGGGACGGAACGACATGTGCCTCCGCCTACTTCGCATCTCACATTAACGAGTCTGCGGCCCAGCCCCCCTAGGGGAGATGGCTGGGCTTACCCACGGCCGCGCAGCTTTAGCAGGTTGCCAACAAAGGTGGGCCACTTATACGCGTATGGCAGTGGCCAGTTCTGATTGGAAATGAGTGATTCACGCCCAGGACTCGGCAAGCACATCCAGAAGTACCTATGTGAAAGGGGTGGGGGAGGCGACTAACAGCTAACCCCGTCGGAAAAGTTGGATGATGTGTTGGCTGCCCCTTTCACGTTTGACCACAGTGTATGTAGGGAAGTGACCCCTGAAACCTCGCACTGTACCCCTTACCTGCTTCCGTTAGCTAGCTTCCGCTTCGACTTTCCATCGCCAGTCGTTCCTGTTGTCGCGCTTATGACAGCGATTGCCAAGGGTACATGCTTTTTTAAATCCGCCCTGGTAATCGCGTCGCGTATTGACGCGCCGGGGGCTGGGTGTCGGTGGACTCGCCAGAAACCGATAAGGCGTGTGCGATGGGCAGCCTCTTTTCAGGCCATCTCGTTTTTCCGTTGCTGCTCCCTTCAAAGGTGCAATTGACGAGAGCACTCCCGCTGATAAACACCTTCTGCTCCGTGCGGCCTTTTCACGTCAACAGCGGCTACGATGGGCGAATTTCTACCGTCGCCACGCTGCACTCGAGGGGGCTTGTACAGTACAATAGTCTACACTCCACCTTGCGATGTGAGTTTTCGCAAATTTGCTACAGTAAATTAGTAGTAGTTATACTGATTTGTTATTGTTACGGTTAGTTTTGTGGGAAATGGAGTGTGTGTGAACATCTGCCCAAAGAGCCTGCACGGCAGGTGAGACGCCGGGACTCGACGTCGTCGCGCAAAAAGCCCGCACCGCAGCCGAGACGCTGGTGCTCGACGCCACTGCACGAAAAGCCTGCACCGCAAGAGCCTGCACCGCAGGCGAGACGCCCGCACTCGACGTCAAGGCCGAGAGAGTCAACCCCGCCGGGACTCAACGTCGGAAACGAGGCCGCCCGAGCCCGGGCTGCCCGAACACCGGGCTGCGACCGAAAAGGATGCCAGGAAGCACTGGATTCCCAACGGATATTCGTTAACCCACTGGGACCCCACGGAGCAGCCCATCCTGCTGCTCGGGAGCGTCTTCGACGCCAACTCCCTGGGCAAGTGGATCTATGACTGGACCGTCTACAAGCACGGAAAGGATCACCCCATTTCGCAAATGGCCGGCGATCTCTGGCTTCTCCTCATCAAGATCTCAGGCAAAGTCAAGCGCGCCGACGAGATCATCCCGTCCATCCGCCAGAAGGAGGTCCGTAAAATGGTTGAGGACTTCATCGACTCGGGCGACCGCCTAACCGACAAGCTCCGCAAGCTGCTCAAGCGCTGCGAGGCCCCCATGCTCCAATCTTCTAAGCGCAGGGGCTCCAAGCTCGGCAACAACGCCGGTGTCGTGTTCGTCCTAACCCTCTTTGGTCGGGAGCGCGAGCTCCCTGCGACCGAAAAGTTCATGGCCTCGGTCCGCCTCTGGAACCTCCGGTTCGACACGGATTGTACGGAGGTTCTTCTGAACCCTGGGAAATAGAAACTCTGGGTTGGTTCTTCAGTGCATATGTTGTATTCGCTACCGCTGCTGGCACTTTTTGCACGTTATTGTCGGGATAGTAAACGGAGCCTTTCTCCACCCTAGCCTTAGCACCGTCGCTATTTCATAGAACAGATTAACCTCCTGATTCGCCGCCTACAAAACCTGTTAGTTTGTATTTACGAAGATTTGAAGATGACCGTACTTATTGTATTCCACGGTTCAAACCCGATCTTGGCAAGCCTTTAATTATATCCGCTTCGACCCTTGTTGCAGGCGACGGTTTGGCCAGGCATTTTGGAAGTGTTCGATGTTTGTAATGTGCGAATATGGCTTTGGTACTACTGCGTCCTTTGTTTGCGTTATATGCGGGACAAGGTAGGCGCGCAGCCACCGCTCGCCGTGGGCCGGGTCTGCCGCGACGGCCAGCGGCGCGGCCCGCAAGCCGGCGAATTTGGTTGTCACCTGCCTGAGGCCCTCCGTCTCCTGCACCTGCCGAACCTCGTGCATGAAGCGGCGCCCATCCCAGCGCGCCTGACATCAGCTCCTTTGGCTGAAGTGTCCGGAAGAGTGCTAAGGCCAAGACAACCGGGGGAGCCTGCCCAACCTTCCGGATTACCGCCAATCAGAGACGATACGAGACGTCCGGCGGCGAAGAAGAAATGCAAGGAGTGGCGACCGGTGAGACTTGTCTAAGAAGTTCAGGGCACAGGATGACCTCGACGAGCTAGCCTCCGTTCCGTTTATGGTGGGAGAATACTAGAACTCGTCGACGTCGACAGGATTGTCCTGGCTACCTGAGGCCAATAGTCTGGTAGGGCGGCTCGGGTCTTTACGCCTCCTCTTTAAAATGTCTTTGACTGCACTAATAGGCTCTCTCTGCCGAGTCCCGCAAATTTTTGCTCTGGTACGGTCTTCGTTGGAATGGGCGCGAGCAACACGACCGCGAGAGCGTCGCGGGGCCATCCGCAGCGGAATCGGATTCCTCCCCGAGCTTGCATTATCCGGATAACTGCTGATTTCCGTCTCCTCCAACAAAGGCTTGGCATCCAGGCTGGTGCAGGGCGGGGGGATGGCTGGGGGAGTCAGGGAAAACCTGCTCTGGCTTTGGGGATTCTGTCGCGGTGTCGGCGGAGCGAGTCTGGGCGGCGTTCCAGCTTCAGTGTCCAGCCAGTTGATGAAGTCTTCAAGATTGATGTTGCAATCGTCGGGAGCGTCGCCTCCCCAGGCAACTTCGGGAATGGGCCGTAGATCAAAAAGTTCGCTATAGTTGAAATTGCCGTCGTCGGGGTTGTCGTCGGGGTTGAACGGGGGCCAGTTGAAGAAATCGTCTTGGTTGAGACCTTGACGGACGGTGAGAGTCCAACCTTCAATGCTGGCTGGGTGGCGTGCCAGAGGACTTGGGGGCTCGAGCTCGGTCGGAGCCAAGGAAGGCTGGCCAAAATCATTATGGTGGCCTGGCATGAGCGTCATTTCTGAGGATGCCCCGTCCATCCGTGGAGAAATGTCGGTATTGCCAGGGCAGACGGAATTGGTGGGTATGAACCTAAAGTTCTCGGGATTTGCAAAGCTGATATTACCGCTGCAGCTTTCAAGGCTGCCGTTGTCCTTGAGCACGAAGTCGGGGCTGAACAGCAGCTGCGCAAAGGACCAGTTGCCGCTGAAAGGATTGCAGGACCAGTCTTCGATGCCCTGGGCTGTTAGCGCAGTGTTAGGGTCCATGGTTGTGACCGTGCTTGTGTTGTGCTGGCTCTGCTGACAGAGACACGTCAGTGGAGGAGGGAGAGGGAGAGGAAAAAGTTGAGAAGGGGCCAGGGGCCCCTTTATATAGGCGATCTACGCCGCTTTGGCAAGGAGGCAGCAGTCCGGCAGTTATCCAGGCAGGGCAAACGGGCTCCTAGGTACTCCGCCAGCTGCCAGGCACGTGTCTTGAGAAGGAGTAAGTGCGACAGGAGCAAATGTGCACGGTCGTGAAGCCGGACCTGGGGACAGAGGGAAGAGCAGTCCTTTGACCAGCATCCTAGGCCTTGGCTGCATCGCGTCCCTCGAACACCACATCCACTGGGGAGTGGCCTCGCCTCGCATCTCCGCCACACAAGGGCGAATGTCGCATGTCCCCGCGGTGGTTCGTGTCGTTGCGCGCCCTGGAGTTGGTAAGTTGGCTATACGATAGCATGCTTTCGGCGAGTGTTTCCCCCCGCATCGTGGAGCAAAGTTGTTTTGGGCAAAGTGGTTGCCCCCTGTCATGGCTGATCTTGTTTAACGCCATGTCCTTTTCCGGCGACTCTTCGTGCCCAGGCTTCTTGGCCTTGATCAGAATCCGGTTCTTTAGCTGCGACGGCGACGGGGGCTTGTCCGACGCGAGGCCCGATCCTTCATAATGGCCACCATCTTCCGCTGCTGGTCCTGGCAGCAGTGGACCTCGAGCGAGATCCAAAGCGGGAACTCCGACTTGACAAAGGCGTACTTGTTGATGACGCTTATGACCTCGCGGAACGAAATGTTGGTGGTCATGGCCCAGCCGTGCGAAACCACCGGCCAACCGTCGCCACCGTCCCAGCAATCCACCTCGACGCACCGACAGCCCCTCATCAGGGCAGAGATATAGCCCCCGACGCTCGATAGGCCCACCACCTGGCGCCCGAGGAGGTACGTGTTATGCGAGCTGGAGATGTAGTACTCGTTAACCGGCCGGTCAAGCGAATACTCGGTGGGGCAGCTCGCGATGGGGACGCTGTATGTCGACGTGAGAAGCTGGCCAGGCCGAGCTCGCTCATGCGCGGTATGTCGTCTGGGCTGAGGGAGTCCTTGGCCTTGCCGCGCTTGGAAAAGCGCGCGAACACCGATTCCCAGTGCGCCCGCTCCGCCTCGACGTTCTCGCCTTGGATCTCGGAGATAAAGCTGATGAACTCAGCCAGCGTCATGCCGTTCTCGATATCCGAGGTCCTTTCGTGGTAGATGGGGCGGATGTCTTCCCATTTCTTCATCAGCCGCACGAACTCGCGGAACTGGCCGAAGTTCAAGCGCCCGCTCTTGGCCGCGGGCTTAGACTCGCCGGGGCTCGCCCCAAGCGCCTCGCTGAACTTGTCCCTGAGGTGTCCGGAGAAATATGGATGTGCAGGTTACGGCAAACGCGCTTAACGCCCGAGAAGTCGATGTTTTCCTCGACGTCTAGAATGGTTTTCAGCCGCTTGACCACTTCCTTCTGCCAGTAGGTCCGGATCGCCTTGTTGTTAAAGGCCATAAGCGAAGACATCAAGTCTTGGCGGTGCATAAAGATGGCGTACAGGGTTGAGACCAACATCTCGACCGTCTGGGTGTCCTCGGCGATAAGGTGCATCATTTTTGTTTTGGATTTTTCGGGGACAGAATACAGAATTGAAAAGAAGCTGGGCTCGGCCGTCTCCGGGACCCCAAAGTTAAGGCGGTACTGACGGATGTCCTCGACAGTCCGGATCTCCTTGATGTCGTTAATGTAGATGCATTTAGAGGTCCGATTTTTGTCCCACCTGATCTTTGCGTCTTCCGGGTTAAGGACCAGCATTAGCGTCTTGCGGCCACCCCTCTTGGAGCACTTGGTGACCTTGGTCCTTTGAAGCAGCTCCGGTGGGATGACGGGGCCGGCGACCACGGACACGGGACCCGAAGGGCCGCTGCCGCTGACGATCGAAGCGGGGGCGCTCGTCGGCGAGGCGTCCCTGCCGTAGGCGTCAGGGGCAATGCTGAGGAACGAGATTCTATCGTCAAAATCGACGGTCGGCCCGTTATCAGAGTCGGTAAAGGGGTTGGTGAGGTCGCTATTGCTGCGATGCCGGGGGCGAGCTAGACCGGGCCCTACGCTAGCGCCCCTATTGCTTCCGTGGGTGGACGATTGCCGCCGCGACCTGAACGTGTTTGTTACTTTGTTGGAAAGCCTGCGAAAGAGACCCTTGTTGCTTATGGCTTCATGCAGGGTCCCGGGCCCGGGCCCGAGCATCGGCCGGCCGAGGGAACCATTGCCGGTCTTGCGGGAGAGTGCCGCGTACGCGAGCACAGACTCAGGAAGCTGGAAGGGAGGGGGAGGGAACTGCTCAATGTCCCTGCCCCGCATCGGCTTAGGGGAGGCCTGCACAGAGCTGCTTTGCGTGAGGCCCGGGACCACGTCGGGCGACAGGACGGGCGAGCACTGGATGCTCGAGACAACCGATATGGACAAGGTGCTTTTTGTGCTGAAGGCGGACGGCGGGATGGCCATAAACTGAGAGTTGAGGGAGATGTTGGTTTGGAGGTTGCCAGGGCGCAACCGCCTCGCCAGGACGGAGGCCTGGGGGCGAGCCACCGGGGATGGCGAAATGCCGAGGGGTCCGGCGGCCATGTCGGCCGGGATGGTGGGAGGTGCAGTGAAGGCAGTCATGGTGGCTCCTCTGTGTCGGCCGGGAGTGGACACAGTCCGGAGGGCAGGTGGTAATCTGGTCCGGCCGATGGGGAGGCTTCAGATTTATATGTGGAGATTCGATCTCTGTGCGCGCATTTTCCTGGGGCCGCGATCCGGGTGCGAGCTTTCCCTCAAAAGGCGTCCAATTGCGGGGGGTGTTCCCAGATGATACGGTCCAAAAAGGCCCCTCGAGGATCGCACCCGAGGGTGGGATACCGGGGGTGGGCGTTTTAAAGCAGCCCAGAAGAAGGGTTATGCAGTGTCCCGTCAGGCGCCGTGTCTCCTACCTGCTGCTGTTCGACCTCGGCGATGGCGTGCGAAGGTTTGGTGGCCTCAACAGCGAATTGGATTTGCCAACACGTATCTGCGAGGGTGAGCACAATGATGTAACATCAAGTGGCGCAAACTAATTCTGAACCATCCCCCTTCCTTCCTCTTATTATAGCTGCCCGTTGCGTCATCTGCACGATCGATTGCCGTCCCGCCCCGGAGCACCCTTACCCGGCCGCGATCGAGGATTGCATCGTGGCCACTCGTTGGCTCCTTTCCGAGCACGATGGCGTCGCTCGCCTTAGTTTGGACCGGACGCCACTTTCGGGCTATGTCGTGGCGTGTCTGCTCATGCGCAGTACAGCCTACAAATCCAAGCGCGAAAGCGAAATAAGGTTGCAAATCCTCGGGTCCTTAGGGGCACCAGCGCGTGGAAAATTCCGCTTGGAGGTCGTCACGAGCTGGGAAAAGAAATTGCTCCCTCCTTCGAGTTGGACAGACAAGGCAAGAAGACACTAAACCGCCTATGTAAGTACCGGGGCTTGGGGCAGAGGTGGATGAGCCACCGCTAGCCAAGGGTTGCAGAGATCTTGATGCGCATCGAGCTACGGATTAAAACCCACCTCGGCGGCAGCCGCTGCAACAATGGCGTGGCCAAACTTCACTTGATCCAGTCCGCTGAAAGGCGCCGGACCACGGTTGAAGAGCTGAAAGGGCCTAACCCGACCAGAAGCTTGGCATTTCGCGCTAAAATAAACCCAGGTGGGATTCACATGGCATGGCTGCAAGGGGAAGCACAATGCTGGTAGCTTGTTTTCCAATTTAGCCGTCCGTCCGTGCCAGGGCGCAACTTGGATTAGACTCGAGCGGCAGCCTTCAGCAAGTCCTGCTCGTTACCGCTAGTGGCAGATAAAAGTTTCCTCGGTTCCTGCCAAGCGGGGCATGGGACGAGTCTGCATGGTACCCCTGGATGATGGCGGCTGAACGGTCCCCACGATCGATGCCGTTAACATGCGGCTATTTATTTGGCCTACATAGGTAACACGGCGGAGGCCTTAACGACGAAGAGGGACAATAGGGTAACAAGGCAGCGCTGGTGTCGCCACCTGGCAAGTCGTCCTAAAAGGTGTTTAGGAGATATTAACTCGCTTTTAACCACATAATAAATGATGAGGTTTTATTATCAAGAAAAAAAGAGAAGAAAAAATAAAAAATATTTACATAAAACAACGTATATATACCGTGGGTTCGCGGGGCGTCTCGTTGCCCTTTCCCACTCACACTATCGAAACGGGCACTTGGCTCGAAGGATCGATGCTTCTCCCGGGTAGCGGGAGCACGTCCATGCAAGTCGAAATAATCTTGCACACTTCGGAGATGACTCCTGTTTGGGCTAAGCACTAGTAAAACGTAGGTCAGCCGATTCGCGTCGATAGATTGCGCTCGTCCAGTTAAACCTTACCCCGCCCTTCTCTTTCCTATACTAACCCGCCGGCACGTGCTATGGCGTTTTAGTCTCAGAATAGCGCCTCTTCACGTTGTCAAACAGCACAAAAAGAAAAGAAGCTAGAGGGTCGCGATGCGCACTATCGAAAAACTCGGCCACGGCCTAACCCCAGGCCTGATTCATGCCCTCAGCTGGATCCCCAAACGTGGATTTCTCCGACCTGAAAGATGAATTGTTGGGCAGAAATATTACCACGAGATCCCTCCAAGGGGGCTCCTCGAGGGATCGCCGGACGCTCTGCTGGAGCAATCGGCGATCTCCTTTGAAAAACCCCCCCGCGGCCGCGCGCACCACTCGATAACCAAACCCTCGCCGGTCAACTGGCGGAGCCGGCCCATTTGCAACCGTAACCCTCAACATCACACGTCTGGCGGGATCGATTCCAGTTCGACGCGATGGCTGCTCCTGCCGAAGTTCGCACCGAAACCACCGGGCTAACGGGTACCGGCATAGCAGTTAGCCTTCTCGTGCTTACTGTCTTTTTTACGTCGCTTCGTTTCTTCACCCGAGCCACGATCCTCAAAGCTATAGGCAAAGATGACTGGGCGGTTCTGGTGGCCACTGTAAGTTAATAACATTGCTTAGCTGGCGGTTTTGTCATCGGTTCTCTCAGGAAAAAAAAGGAAAAGAAAAGAAAGCTTTATTAATGAATCGATGCTAACGCTATGGGATCCATCAGGTTTTCTGCGTCTGCTGCTCCATCGCGGTGTGTTTCGAAGTCAAGTACGGCATGGGGAGGCATATCGAAAACGTCACAAAAACCGAGATGGTGGAACAGATGAAGGTGCCTTCTCCCGCGACACCGTACTCCTCGGCGCCTCCCAGTATCTAATCTCGCTATCGCTTCGCAGTTCCTCATGTTCGCCATTTACACCTACAACCTAGGAATGCATTCCGTGAAACTAGGCTTCCTGTTCCAGTACAGGCGCATTTTCCAAAGCAAAGCCATCCAAACCATCTGCTTCTGGTTCATCATTTACGTTTGTATTTGGGCAATCGTTCAAACTACCCTTTCCAGTTTGACATGTATCCCCGTCGCTATTATTTACCCCAGCTTTGCCAACACATGCCTCAGTCCCCTGTTGATCTGGTACATCACCGCCGGGATGAGTATGGCCACCGATTTTGCCATTTTCTCTATACCACTGCCTTCGGTCTGGAAGCTCCAGCTTCCGCCGAAGCAGAGGATTATGGTGATAGGCATTTTCTGCTTGGGTTTTTGGTAAGTTGTAAACCGAGCGTCACTAACCTGCCCTGCTATTTTTTTTGCTAACCCTATTCCGCCCTCCAGCGTTTGTATCCTTTCTGTTTACCGCATGTTCACCCTTGAAGGCGCGGCCGGCAGCCTTGACCCGACGTGGGATAACATCGGCGCGGCCATTTGGAGCAGCGTCGAACTCAGCGTCTCCATCATCGTGTCCAGCCTGCCCACCCTCCGCCCCTTGCTCTCGCGCCTCCTGCCGGGCTCGGGCCTCACGAGCGCCGGCCGCAACCGCAACGCCTACTACATCCGCCACGATGGCGGCCCGACCGGGGCCAGCCAGCGCGGGACCGGGTCCGCCTTGAACAAGTTCACCGCCATCACCACCGCCACCACTAGCCGCGGCCGCAGCGCCCTGCCCTTAAGCACCAGCACCGAGGAGCTAGCCCTCAAGCATATGGGGCCCGCGGGCGGCGGCATCAGGGGCGGCTTTTACGCGAGCGCGTCGTCGGAGTCGGACCACGCGAACGGATTCGCGCTCGAGGGGCAGGAAAACGCGGGGCGCATTATGATGACGACCGAAATAACGGTGAACTCTGGGACGCGGTAGGAAAATATATTGGGGTGTGTCTATTTGTTTTCTTTCTTCCTTTTTTTCTTTCCTCTTTGGGGTTCTTTGGGTGTCGGTGCGTGAAACGTTATCGGTGGCGTTGGATAACACGTATCGAAACTAGCACATATAAGCTTCATTACAGACTGGGCCGTCACGGGGGACAGTGACTGTCTGGCCTTGCCCATGGTGATGCTGCACTGGATGAGCGTCATCGGAATTCTGGACAACGGAGGTGCGGTGTCCAGTGGTTTTACATAACAGTTGAAGGAAGTCTTCCCAAACACACTATCCCAGCCTGCTTCCCGTTCTCATATCAGCGTGCCAACAGCTTTTGAACCATTTGCTGACAGGACGGCCCAACGGAAAAACTGCTGTATTTTTCCAAGCAATCCTCCCAACATCCCTCGGCCGACATCTTCGCCGCGCCGGCAGCGCCATGAACGGCAGCACCAACCTGAGTCCGGGGAGTTCCACCTATATCAGCCACGGGCGCTCTTCCCCCTTCCCCATTTCCTCCGAAGCATTTTTCATTCCATGAAAGTAACGTTTATTCTCAAGTACTTGGCCCATATCCCGTCCTCCCATCATGTATGACCACGACGTCTTTGCCGTTCTGACTCCCCATGATAGCAGGAACAAGGCCAATAGCGCTTTCAGGCTAGCGCACAACGCGATATGGTTCCAGCCCGCTGTCGGGGGTGTGGCCGAAGAGGCCACCATTGACAGCCGAGAGCCTACGCCGGCCCGGGAGACGCAGCCAAAGGAGGGCGAAGGAAGCGGCGGTGCCGTGACCGCCTCGTCCTGACCTTCTCTAATCTCATGCGGCTCGACGGTCTCAGAGATGGGATCCAGGCGGGGACGAGCACGGTGACGTCCCATATCCTCCTGGGCCACCGAGGCACCCGCGGGCGAAATGACAGAGCCGTCGGTTTCGGTGCCTAGGGCTGCGGCGGCGAGGCCCATGGCGAGGCCCATGGCGGTGCCCACGGCGCTGCCGCTCGAGCTGGTGCTGGGGTCCATGTTCAGGTGGTAGGCGCCCAGGCACTGGCCGCTGTGGGGGCTTCAGCCTCTGCTAGTGCTTAATCGGGAAAGCTCACCCAGCCAAGCCAATGATCCCAGGGAGCCCTCAGGGATGTGCTGAAGGGCCAGGGTCAGGGTCAGCAAGGGCTTGGGGGCGGCCGGAACCGCGCATCATGGAAGATGCTGGCCTGGAGGAGAGCAGAGAAGCAGTCGGGCGATGCTGGGAAACAGCGGCACAGTACCG
>JNVV01000122.1:0-13878 GCA_000733355.1 Falciphora oryzae
TAAGCCACCCCCGGGTACGCTATAAGCCCTGCCCGCTACTCCTGTGCACAACCCCACAACAGTACAGGGTAGATAATCTAATAAGAGTAGTACATGGTAGGTTGGGCCTATGCACCCAACCTAGGCTAAATACATTAGTTCTTTTAACACATACCCTACAGGTGCAATCTATTATTCGCTAGGAGGCACGTACCGCTTTAAATTAGCTTAAAAGCAGCGTACGAGCGGACTCCCCTAAAAAAATCCCAACGCCGCTAAAAAAATAGATTAGGGACGTATAAAAGCGGGATCCGGCGAGCATAAATTTGTTTAAAAGGCTAACAAAAGTTAAAAAGCCCCGCTTGCTAGTACCTAACGTAAAATATACCGCACCGCACCGAGATACTAAAACGACGCCTCGGCAGCGAAAAGTATCGTACTTCCACCTAGCTGACGGTAACGAATTAATCTTCCAGGGAAGCCAGGTCTACGTCCCTACAAACGAGGCCTTAAGGACCGAAATCCTAAAACAATTTCACGACTTCCCGGGAACTAGTCATTGGGGCGTAGCTAAAACCCTAAATTTAATCCAACGTTTCTTTTGGTAGGATAGGGTTAAGGGGGATATTACTGCATACGTAGCATCGTGCCCTCAATGCCAAAGGAAAGCGATTTATCGCTATAAGCCCTACGGCAAGCTTAAACCCCTGCCGCCGCCAAAGGACGGGCAGCTTATAAAAATTTTTTTTTGGATTGGGTAACCGGCCTATTTGAAAGCAGGACGGCGAACGGTCAAATCTTTAACGCGATTCTCGTCGTCGTATGCCGGTTAACTAAATACATGGTCCTTATACCCACACGAACTAACACAAGCGCTGGGCAATTCGCAAAGCTGTTTTTCGAGCGTATCGAATGCGTGTTCGGCACTTCCAAAAGCATCGTTAGCGACCGGGATAGCCGTATCACCAGTACCTTTTAGGAAAAGGTATGCAAACACCAAATCATTAAAAGACGCATGTCGACCGCCTACCATCCTTAAACGGACGGGCAAACGGAAGTCCTAAATCGTATAATCGAAAACTACTTTCGCAATTACTGCGCCGGTTCGGAAAATTCCTGGGCATTACTGTTACCGTTAGCAGCGTACGCCTACAACAACAGCCGGAATTTTACTACAAGGCATTCGCCTTTTTACTTCCTATACGGATCGGATTGCGAAATGCGGATTGATATCGCGGACGATATCCTTAAGGGAAGGTACCCGCAGCGAAAAACCGCATCAAACGACTCCACGCACTACGCAAAGAACTAAAAGAAACGTTACTGCAAGCATAGGAGCGGTCAACTAAATATTATAACAAAAACCACACCCCTATACAATTCGCAATTGGAGATTTGGTAAAATTATCCACGAAAAATCTGCGGTTAAAAAATAAAAAGTTAGCACCCAAATGGATCGGCCCTTTTCGGATTACCGAACGCATCGGTTAGCAGGCTTACCGATTAACATTTCCCGAGCACCACCGCCGTTTGCACGACGTTTTCCCTATGCAGTACCTTAAACGGTATACTGCCAAAAAGCAAAAAGGCGAAGTGCCGCTACCTATACCAAAATACAAGGACGACCAAAAAAAATAGGAAGTCGAAAAAGTGCGAAACGAAGGCCACATTAAAGGCAAAAAGTACTACCTGGTCAAATGGAAGGACTGGCCGGCAAAATATAACACCTGGGAGCCGGAGGAGCACCTCCAAAGCGCCCCTACGAAAATACGAGCCTTTCAAAGGGCCCGGAACCGAAGGGACCAAAGGATCCGTGAGCTCCAGGACGTAAAGCCAAACAGTAAAGGAAAAGACCCCTAAGGATCGCCAAGTTGGTTATCCTTTTCCAAGGGTTTTATTGGAGACCAGCGCCCACCCCTAGGCGAAGGAAAAGACGGTCAACGCCCTTGCGAGTCCACGAAGACTTGTCGTTGCACCAGGAAAAGGAGGGGAAGGTTAGAGGCCGAGGACAGCCTCTTTAAAGGGGGGATAGTTGTAACACCCGCCAACCAACGCGCCCGCGGGCGCGATATCAGCCAGCCACGCCCTCGCCCGCCAACGGCTTTAGCGATTAGCACCCGCCAACCCAACGCGACCGCGGGCACGATATCCGCAACCAATAAGGTGGCGCATACGACGTGCTGTTTTAGGAGAGTCAAATCCAAAGGGTTGTGACACGCTGGTACAAAGGGATCCCTACATAACACATCTAAACCCCGAAGCGTTGATTCGAACGGAGCATATCCAAACCCGTACGGGCGCCGCGGGGAAAAAGGCATACCGACGGCAGGCCGACGGCAGCCGAAGGACTATGTATAAAAAAGGCCCGAAGGACCTCCTATAAAGGGGGTTTGGAAGGCAAGCAATCGTTTTTCTATTTCTCATCATTATACACTTGTCGAGCCTCGCACTAATAAACCGCTGAACCTCTGAAATCCCCTTTCCCTACAGGCGTGACCCTTTCCCTTAGGGGGCCACAGTCTGTTACATATAACCTTTTTAAATTTGGTTAAATTTGGCTTTAAATTGGCCAAATTAGCAAAGTATCAAAAATCGCGTTTAATATGGGATTTTCAAGTGTGGCACTCGGTGGTTTGTGGCACTCGGTGGTGAACCACGTTAATTAACAGTTAAAATTTTGTTTTTATCAAGTTTTGCAAAAATTACATCAGATTTAAATTCGGAAAAAACCGTCGGTTTATAGCTTTTGTATAGAAAAAACAAAAAACACCTTTACCACCAAACACGCCCTTAGGGGAGATGAACAATGTTTCCAAGGTTGGGCAAAGGAAGACGGCAATGGTAGACGAATTCCAGGATCTGTTGCCGGTCTGACGAGGGGAGGCTGCGCATAGTAACATTGTTATTTTGACAGAGACATATCTGGAAGAAGCACGCTGAGACAGCCGCGAGCACAAGGGATCGGGCCAACCCAGCTCTCGAAATCACGCCGGCGCACCGTTAGATGCTGGCACTACTGCTGCGAAGGCTGCGGCGAAGCTGGGTGGCCAAGAGATATGCTGCTCCGGTCCATTCAACTTACATGCTGGCTGGAAGGGAGCATGACTGCCTCACCGTAAAGTTGTCCCACGGAAACCCTCCGCCGGTCTAGCGGCACTTCCGCCAACCGCCTGGGTATCGCTTTTACAATCCCCGTCCTCCCGCGCACCCAGCTAGCCGGTCGGCCCGTTTCGGTGCCTCCCCACTTTCTTAATTGGGCTGTAGCTGAGTGCTCATTCCATCCTGCCCCACACCAGATCGGCACTGACTCGTAGGCCGCCAGGTCAAAAACAACGGACCACGGGGTTCTCGTCCGGACCAATCAGCCGGTCCTCGACGCGCGGAACCTTTTGCCCTGGGACACAAAACGAGCGAAGCAGTCGAGGATTCCTTGGCAGAAACACCTGCATTTATGCACACGCCACCGGCTGGAGAGTCAAAGCGGCCAACGCCACAGTTAAGGACAAGCTTTTTGAGGTAGCGGCACAAGAGGAGAGTAGAAGGATCTTCGACGCAACATCTATCACGGTAACACAAAGTGGTACAACTACGCCATACCCCCGAATAGTTCACTCCCTTGGGACGACAAGCTCCCTAGACATTTTTTTCGGCGAGTTCCCGCGAGTTCCAGGCCAAACCAATACGGTAACTGCGCACACGAGGCATATTTATTGCGATCGCATGGAGCCCACGCGATTACCAATGGTCCGTGCGCGATTGTGTGAGAATTTCGCCGACCCCGTCTTTGCTTACTGCTGGCGATCTTTGAGATAGCCGCTGACGAATCAGAGGCCTTGACGCCCAGAAGTTTTTTTGGATCGTAAGCAGGAGCCTACCATCCGCTTACACCCCTCAGGGATCACAAAGATTAGCGATGAAAATCATCAATGCTTTGAAAATGCACGAGATCTTTAACAACGGCCACAGCGAATTCAAGGTAAAGATTTGCGCTCAGCACTCTAGTTTACTATGGGTTAGGAAGTGGCAAAGGTCCTGTTACCTTCTATCTTCACTGCTCATCCTTGGAACGAAAGGTCCTTTCGACGAGCTAAAACGGTAATAACCCGCAGCGCTGATCTTTATGATCCCTGAGGGGTGTAGGATCGAAGAGGATAGGACAGGCAATTCAATGGGCCTTTGAGGCCACCAACCGAAATATACCCCACACTGCCCCTGTCCCTGTCAGGGGTGTCACGGTGCTTTTATAATTTGCGCCAGCCCAGGGTCCTGCGCCTCGCGCCCTTGGTTTTACTTTTTCTTTTTCACGTCTTTTGGCTGATTATACATCGCCGTTTTTGGAGGAGCACTTTATTCCACGCACTCGCGCCAGCCCCAAGCCGCAGAGGTTTCTCACGGAAGTGGTTACCTGGGTGCGCCCTGCTGTCGTTGCAATGGAGGGACATCCGAGGCCACCGGCGGGTGTGCCGTCGCAGGCGCAACCCCAACCACTACATGACGCTGTATCACCATCGCAGGACACCACTCTCCCTGAAGTTGCTGCGAACAGCCCCTATAGCGCCCCCGAGGTCGTTTACTACTCGGCGCCGGAGACTGTGCCTCCCCAATATTATGCTCCCTACAAGCAGCATGCTATGTCGGACGAGTCCCCCACGTTCCTCGCGCAGGCCTTTGAGGATAAGCACTTGGCGTACCCCGAGTACCAGTCGATGGCGCCGTCGCCGCCAGGCCACGAGCTGCCGTCTGAAACGGCCGAAAAGCCGGCCACGATGAAGAAGAAGACCATTTGGATCCTCGTGGCGATCGCGATCCTGCTGGTGATTGGCGCGGCCGTTGGCGGTGGAGTCGGGGGCACAATGGCGGCGCGCAGAAAAGCAGCGGAAGAGGCCTCGCAGCTAAGCTTGGCCTCGCAGCCAAGCTCGACCTCGCAACCAAGCCCAAGCTCGACCTCGCAGCCAAGCACAAGCTCGACATCACGGCCAAGCTCGACCCCGCCTGGATCCATCACGCCTTCCCCCTCACCGACCGGAAATGGTGGTAGCGGTAACGGAACCGACGGAGGAGGTGGCGGCGCTGGCAACGTGTGCATCGCGGGTACGGGCGAAGGAAACTTCAGCGGGCTTTGCAGCTTTGCCTGCCACTACGGCTACACTCCCGCCCCTTGCACCTGCACGGCGTGGGGGGCCCAGGTGCAGCGGCCGCCCAGCACGGGGCAAAAGGGATACCCCAAGGTCGATGTTCCTGACCGTTGCTCGTACCTTGGGCTCTGCTCGTTTGCGTGGGACCGCGGCTACACCGACAACCTGTCTGCTTGTAGTCCAGACCCGGCCGGTGCGGTAGGTTGTTCTTGAGAAGGCTACCATGGGACCAACAAAGTGTTGGCTAAACAAAGGAGGGAAGCGGCGGGAGCAAGCGATGTTATTAGTTTCTGAACTTGTGTGGATCTGTTCGGTTTCCTTCCAGTCAACAGTCGGCAAGTCAGATAGACGAATCAAACAGTGCGTGCAGGACAATCCTCCCCACGGTCAATGCCCCCCTGACTAGCCAAGATTTGTGGGTTCCCTGGCCTTGGGCGCAGCTCTCTCCTCGTTCCAATGAGCGATTACCGGTCAGTTAACAAAGGAAACACTTCTGCTATGTCCTTATGCATACCATAATCATCCCACAAGATGTAGATGGGAACGTAGTTTGCCACACTCTTAGCCTCTCCTTCATGTTCCCCCTCTTCGGGGAACCCTTCGTCTCTCCCGCTAGCGTTTGCAACGCCAACCGCAGGAGAAGGCAGCCCTGGGAATGCGCGATCATAACCACCTTGTCCGGAACGCTGCGATTAACAAGCCACAGCGCGTCCCTGCTGCTCTCTGTGCGCTCGATAAAGTTGTTCGACCCGGCGGCCACTCTGCGCTCTCCGGCGCACTCGATCAGGCCCCAGAGGAAGCCGTCGCTCCTGTTACAGATGCCCTTGGCTTCTCTCTTGAACGTATCGTGGACCTTATCGCACGAGCTCTGGAACCAGGCGTACTCGTTGGCGATACCGTTGATGAACAACCGCTTCTCGTTCGACAGGGATGCAGAAACCCCCACGAGATCCTTGCCAGCCTCGAGGATGGTGTCGAGCGTCAATGCGACCTGCTGCACCTGGTAGATGACGGCGTGTCGGTTCTTCTCCTGCCGAAGGTCGAGCCCGTTGTACAGGTTGTCTCTACCCGGGAATCCATCTACCTTGTTCTCGATCGCGCCATCGGTGGGTAGATACGGACGATGGGGTATCGGATTTCGTGCAGCTGCAAGTCGCGCCCGTCCAATCTCCTCAGCAGGCGGTGGACATTAACCTCGATGACCTAGTTGTCCTCTTGCATCAGGCTGCCTCGAGCCAGCCGCCCGCGCCAGCAGCCCGCGCCAGCAGCCCGCGCCAGCAAATGCAAGGTGTGATCCCGTCTCGGGTCCCGAGCACGCCCAGGCTGGCACTCAGACCGCCGCCGCGCCTTCCGCCACCATGCCCGCTACCCCCAGCAACTGGTCATTCTTTAACTTTTCCATGTTCAGCCTGTTAGACGACAGTGACATGTATGACTTACTCGACGAGGGCTACGAGGCTGAGGACGATGGCCGCCAGACTGGCCGAGTCGCTTAACTCGCGTACCTGGACCCGAGGTCTGCCCCACAGAGTCGTGTGCGGGCTCGAACGCGCCATCATGGGCGGGTTTAGGAAGGCAGGTCCGGGGGCCCTGGGCGCATTGATTCAATGCGTGTCAGTAATGAAAGGAGGGGAATGACGCAAAGGAAGAAAACGGGCGGGGAGTATGAAGCAGTGTTTTGCCCGGCAGGTCGCCGAGCATCGAGGACGTGTCCTTGCCGGCCGCGGCCGTCACCGATGACCTGCCTGTTTTACATTTTGACTGACGCGCCATAGACAATTCCGAGACACGGGGTAAACCCGGAATTATGTTCCACCAACCGGGAAAATCCGTCACGCCTCGAGGGGGCCAACCAGGAATTCATTTCGTCCCCGACTTGAGCCTTGAATACGGGGTCGTAGCCAGGCGGGCGGGGAGGATCTTTTTCGGCCACGTCAGCGCCCGGCCGACCCCAGGGCCGGCAGCATTCAAGCTTTTTTTTCCAGAAATGGCGCAAGCTTTCGCGCAGCCTGAGACCTCCACCGCCAAGGCGGGACCGCTAGCCCCTGGCAGCCACGAGCCGGCTGATGGGAAATCCAAACAAATGAACTCCAGGGGTGGGTGCGGTCCCACCAAGACTTCCGCCTATCAGTCATTCCCAGCCTCAACCGGCCTGACCCTGAACGACGTCACGAAAAGGAGCCCCAGTCACCGATAGCCAGAAAGAGTTGCTAGTGCGATTTTTAAGCACCTCAGAGAGCTGCCATCAAGAAATGGGGGATCACGAGAAGTAAAAATGGGTAAATATCACGCTTTCAACCTGCGGCGACGCGAGTAATCAAACACAAACCACGCCAAAATATGGACATGGAGCAAAGCCCATCCCCACCGAGTCCGCCCCGTAGCAGGCGGAAGCAGGCATTATTGCCCGAGCAGTGCAAGCCGTGTTGCCCGCCGCCCCGCCTGTGTGCTCGTTGCTCCGCGATGGGCCCGAACCGACGTGCATGGTACGGCAGCATACGCCGCTGTTGGAGGCCTATAAAGAGACTGCCTTGGCGCTCATGAGTGTAAGCTGCTTTCTGTCGCCAGGCTTGCATAGCACACTATTGTCTATCGTCCCTCCTACCCTCTCTGCCAGTGTTGGTTGGTTCTGTCCTCCGTCCCGCCCCACACGATGCTGCTTTCCAAGACCCTTCTCCCCCTCTGCGCCGTTGTCGCTCCTCTGGCTGCCGCCGCCGCCATCCACGGCCGCGATGGGAGCTGCACCTTCACCAGCACCGATGCCGCCATAAAGGGCAAAACCTCCTGCACTGCCATCATCCTGCAGGACATCGCCGTCCCCGCGGGCCAGACACTGGACATGACTGGCCTGAAGGACGGCACCCACGTTACTTTCGCCGGCACCACTTCCTTCGGCCACAAAGTGTGGGCGGGCCCTTTGATTTCTTTCTCGGGAAACAACATCATCATCGACGGTACCGCCGGCCATCTTATTGATGGCAACGGCGGCTTGTGGTGGGACGGCAAGGGAGGCAACGGCCCCCAGCCGAAGCCCAAGTTTTTCGCCGCCCACAGCCTCAGCAACTCCAGGATCCAGGGGCTGAACGTTAAAAACACTCCCGTCCAAGGCTTTAGCATCAGCAGCGCTACCAACTTGAGCCTCTACGATATCACCATTGATAATAGCGCCGGCAACATCCCTAACGGCGCCCACAATACCGACGGCTTCGACGTTAGCTCCTCGCAAGGCGTTTACATTAGCGGCGCCAACGTCCAAAACCAGGATGATTGCCTAGCCGTCAACAGCGGTACCAATATTACCTTTACAAATGGCACGTGCTCGGGCGGCCACGGCTTGTCTATCGGCTCCGTCGGCGGCCGCGATAACAACATAGTTTCGGACGTGCATATCACCAATAGCGTCGTCCGCGACTCGACCAACGGCGTACGCATTAAAACCGTTTATAACACCACCGGCAAAGTTTCGGGCATTACTTATTCGGGCATCACCTTGAGCAACATTTCCGGATACGGCATCGTTATCGAACAAGACTACGAAAACGGCAAGCCGACGGGCACCCCCACCCCTGGCGTTCCTATTACCAACCTTACAATCCAGGGCATTACCGGCTCCGTTCAAAGCAGCGCCGACCCAGTCTACATCCTTTGCGCCCAGGGCGCGTGCTCCAACTGGTCCTGGTCCGGCGTGTCGATTACCGGTGGCAAGCGCGACACTTCCAAGTGCTCACACGTCCCCAGCCCTGCCTCATGCTAAAAGGACTAATAGTCACTTTTGCCCCTCCAACCTCCCAAGTCCCGTTTTTCATCGCGCCCGCTTTTCCGCTTGTGCTTTTAACGGGACCTGCTTGGCCGAAATCGCGGCTCGAACTTAGCCGCCCTATAGCTAATCATTAGCTAATAAATTTAATTCGCGAGCACCGAGGCGCTGCCCCGGCGCAACACACCCTCATTCCCTTACGTACTTTCCTTTTGTTCCACTGATCACAAGGACGCTTCCACGACGGAATCCTTACGAGCAGTTGCATGAAGACAAGCAGACGGTACCACTGTTCAACACAGCAGGACCGTATACGAAGCGCAGACATGGTTTTTACTCCCAGGCTCCGGAGCGGGGGCGACACGCACCCGAGGACGAGTTCAAGGGTTTTTACATGTAAATACTACATAGTAGAGGCACCGAGGTCTTTTACAGACATAACGGACGTATGAATATATATATATAAATTTAATTCGCGAGCTATAATTATAATTGTGCTTGTTTAAGCGGATGTAGCTATGTCGCGATAATTAATTTTCCTGCCTTTGCCTTAGCCATAGTCGCAGCTATCTGCTAAGCTAAATCCAGGGGAGGGGAGCGCTACCCATGTTGATAGAAAAGGTTACGTAGTTCGACTTTGCGTGTCCTCGCCTTGGGGACGAGGACACCGAAACTTCGGGGTTTCATTTTCGGGTACAAATAAGTGGGAAAAAGTGTTGCAATCCCATTGCGCCACACAAGTTAAAAGCGAAGCCCCGCTTATCAACCAGGTGGCTGACAATCGGGTCAAATATGCTTTGCGACAAAAAGGGTTTTGACAAAAAGGGTCGATTTAGTTAATCGCCTAGTATTGAAAGCTTATTTCCCTAATCGTTTCACTATTGCTTAAACAACCAATCTCGCAACCTCGACACGCCGCTTTTGCTCGTTACATGCGTTTTTCAAGCATTCGTAAAAGGTAATCCAAACTGTTATCGGAAGGCCCGCTGATTGGGGTGGCAGTGCCACAAGTCCCCAGTTGTGATGGGGATCCCAAGCATGGTTTCGAGCGCCCCCCCTCAAGCGGTCCGACCCGCACAAGCTGTCACGGCCAGTAGGGCCCTGACTGTAGATAGAAGGAGTTGGGACTGGAGACCCTTATCGTCAGATAAGGGCGGAGGCTCCACAAGGTGGATCCCGCACAGAGATATCCCAAATCTCTGCAGGGCCAGGCCTCCGGCCTCCAACCTACTCCGAATATCATCTTCCTGCTACTCCAATATCTCTGCCCTCGACTGCTGTGACAAATGGTAGCAACTCCGGACAACAAGGACACCGGCCTTCCGCGCGAGGGAAGATCGCACGCGCAAAGCTCCTAGATTGAGTAAAGCCGTCCTACTAGGGCGCCGCCACCAGACCTGGCGACCAGACCCTCGGCAATTGGAAACGCCTCTCCAGACCAGAGACCAAAGCCGTCTTCCCCCGAGGCGCACGCCAACAGAACGTCGTCGATCCAGATTATCAGCGACAAGTCGATCCAGATTATCGGCTTTGGAAGCCTCCAGACGAGGCAAGCCGTCTCCGACCGAGGCGCACCGCCAATCGCCGTCCCCTTTATTGGGCCCGACGCACGCTTCCCCTCTCACCAGTCATCTACCCCGCTGTCGCAAGCTTAAGGCGGCTTCAGCAATCAACAGTCATCTATCCCGTTGGCGCAAGCTTAAGGCGGCGTCGACAATCACTAGCACCCCGTCAATCGCCGTCCCCTTCGTTGGGCCCGACGCTTCCCCCACCAAAAATCAACCTCCCGTCAGAACGCCTTCACCTACACGCCAGAAGGCCTCCCCCAAACCAAGGGCCTCGAGCACACACAAGAGCCTCGAGCACGCACAAGAGCCTCGAGCACGCACAAGAGCCTCGAGCACGCACAAAAGCCTCGAGTACGCACAAGAGCCTCTGGCACCTACCAGACCCCCGGCCTCTGGGCACGCACAAGAGCCCCAGAGCCTCCGGCACGCACGAGGCCTACCGACCCAACCAACCCCCAAGCAAATCACACGGATAGGAAAGGCTACTTTGGAGGACTTTGGAGCACCGAGGACGGTGCTATCTTTTTTGTGAGCCGGCATATGTCACGGCACGTAGGGGCCCGTCACGTGCCCGGGCCTCCACACGGGCCTCCAGGCCACAGTAGATAGAGATTTTCTCCAGGCCCCAGGCCTCCGGCCTGGCTTCCTTCCCAATACCAATCTTCTTTGCCGCCATTTTCTCTAGCCCCCCATGCAGTGACAAATGGTAGCAACTCCGGACAACCTAAGCGACCGGCGCGGACGTGACCGCGTAGATCAAGTCACGACCCTACCTTTCCCCTACTCTTTCGATTCTCGCACGCTTGTGGCTGCGATAATCCTTCTCCCCACGCGTCAGCTTTCGGCGACGCACTGGATCTACGTCTCCCGGCCAGCTTTCGGCGGCCAAGACGCTCTACCTACCGCTACCTTCCCCTGCACAAGTCATCTACCCCGGCGCACGCTTTCGGCTGCGTCAATCACCAATTCCCCTACAGATATCCCATCCCCGGCTCCTGCTTTCGGCGGCGCCAAACACAAGTCATCTATCCCCGTCGGCGTCAGCTTTTGGCGACGTCGATAAACACCACTCTCTAGCCTGCGGTGACGGGCTCGCACCATCCGGATCCCCTCTTTAGGGCTGCAAAGGATAACCCTCTGTCTGTCACGTCAAGCTTTTGGCGGGCGTGAGATTCGGATCATCCTGCCTTCACTTCGTGCCCAAACACCATGGCAGACTCTCCAACCACGGATCCTCCGGGAACCGGCACTAACCAATCGATAAGTACGCCTATGCCTGGCGCAATGCCCGAATCCTCAATCGTTGAGGTCGATTCCCCAGCACCTCATCGGGCTACTACCAACCTACCGCACAACGACAGTGTGTATCTCGAGAGGGCGAAGCGAACCAACAGTCGGTTTGAGGTGATGCAACCACCGGGTACCAAGCCACCCACCAAACCTCCTGCTGCCGCGACAGCCTTCGACCCTCCGCCTAATAACAGCTACAACTTCGAGTACGACCTCACTCGAGATATCCGCCCTGGCAGGTCAGCATCGGTCATTCACCACCCGCCGCGTGGAGAACGTGAGACCACGTCACAGACCGTTGTAGACGACCATGCCCCTCGGCCCCAAGGCGACCCACGACTTGGATCCAACAGCAAAACCATCCGACGTCTCGACGAAGAGGTCAAGCACCAGAGCGACCGCATGGATCGCACCCTTGACGTCCTCCAACGCATGCAAGACCGTCAGAATCGGCGGGACGAGGAACAGCGCAAGCGAGACGAGGACCAGAGCAAAACCATGAAACAGATAATGGCCAAGCTGGGAAGCATCGAAAACAGCCGAGAGCGCTCTCGCCGCTCCCGACACGAGCAACACTACAGCTCCAGCGCTTCGCGATCCAGTCACAACCGTCGTGCCACCTCGCCAGACCTTAGCGAAGCACGACGCCGCTTGGGCGAAGTCCGACGTGAACAGACTCGAGCCTACAACGCACCGGTACAGCCATTGCGCGACGACCAAGACCCCTTCTCTGGCGCGCGCGCCACCTCTCCTTACAGCAACAGTCACCTGGACGCTGAGCCTGAGGCACACCTCGGACGGCCCAATGTGGGAGCACCTCGTCCTAAGCCTCAGCTGCCCTCAGCCAAACAGGCCCACGTAACATATACTGTTGCGGGCGGCAACGGCGACCCGTCGGACCCCTCATCCTCTTCCAACGACGACGATGATGGAGGAGCCCCTTTCGACCGAGAACCAAAGGAGCCTCCGCTTCGCCCACTGGCAGACCCTCGTCCTCTCCGGTCTACTCCCATCAACACTCCTATCCAGGACCCAGCTCGGAGCAAAGGCAACCCTTACGTCCCTTTGCCGAGAGATAGGAGGGACCGAGATCGAGATCGGGACCGGGACGCTCGAGAGGATGTAGAGGACCGCGCCACCCGTGACTACAGGCAGCAGACAGTCGACACCCACGTCTCTACTCGCCCTAACGGAGACCGCTTCCTCCTCAAGCGAGAGATGATCGGAGTTTTCGATCCCTACCAAGAAGACCCCGACAACCAGGGTATCTTGTTTGACTCTAAGCTGACAATCTTTACAGACGTCTACTCCTTCACCGAGCGGATCGAGACCTTCCGCGAAAACCCAGACACGGTTCAGGACGTCGATTACCAGCTGCTTAACCTTTTCCAGACCCTCCTCAGCGGCTCAGCAGCTATCTGGTGGAGCAGCCAGCTTGATCGTGAGGAACGCGCCACCTTGAGAGTTTAAGGCCTGACAGCAATCCTTACAGCCCTTGAGCGACAGTTCGCTCCAGACGCTGGCAAGGCCACTAAGCTTTTCACTGAAGCGACTCTCACCCTCCGAAACCTTGCCGCAGATGAGTCCGCCTTGCACCAGTTCGTCTTCAAGATGCTCCGTCTTGCCAAGGGCATGGGCATTACTCAAAACGGCAACTGGTACGGCACCATGATCCAGATCTGGAACCGCCTTGATTTGAGCATCCAAACGCGGCTAAGAGCTCCCAAATCGACTGAGACTCGCGCTGAGTACCTCCGCTACATTGAGGAAAACAACTTGGTGCTGGTTGCCGTGGCCCGGAAGCACTATCCCAATGCTGTGGCCAAGAGACACGACCTCCGCAGCAAGGGCCATGACGACGACTACAGTGGCAAGCGCGACAACTACAGCTCTGGCAAGTCTGGCAGTCGCCATCACGACAAATCCCATGACAAGCGTCGGGATTATGACCGGGACTACCGCCCTTCAGACTCTCGCCGCCACGACTCTCGCCACTACGACTCTCGTCGTGACTCTGACCGCAAGGACTACCATCGCGACAAGGATCGCGATTACAAATCTCGCGACTACAAGCGAAACGACTACAAGAACCGTGATAGTCGCAAGGACGACTACAAGAGGAGTGGCAGCCGTGACCGTCGCGACAAGG
>JNVV01000125.1:0-12832 GCA_000733355.1 Falciphora oryzae
ACCCCATACAAAATAATTTTTCGGAAAATCGCTTGCGGCACCGGAAGCCCCCACGGCGGAGAACCCGCGGGATCGATGTCGGTGGGTATATGAGGGAAGCGATTGTTGGCGCCCCTCAACTGCAATACAAGCCTATTCACCCCACTAAGCTTGGGGCCCCGACAGCGCTATTTATAGCGCCTGTCAGGGCCCAATCCAACTAACCGAGACCCTGCTGGCCACTGTGACTGCGCTGCAAATCCCCGATTTGACCTCCCAATATCAATAATAACGTAGCTTTTTAAAAAGTGCTTTGTTTTGGGGTCGTTTGCAAAGGAAAAATCTCCCGCAATTTTTAAGTGCTTAGTTTTTCGGCTCCGACCATACTTAATATTCAGGAACCTCGTTCCGTGCAGGTATTTAATCGTTTGGTTTGCGGCTTTATAATACGCAGGCGAGGGGTTGGTTAGGTATTTGGAAAGCGCTGTAGTTGCGTGCGTAACGTCGGGTTTAACCATAATAGCTGTATAAAGTATCGACCTTACTTTTTCCTAAAAAATTAGTATTTTTTGCGTAGTAGCCGTGCTTAAATGCTTCGTAAGCTTTTTAACGGGGAGCGGGATGCTTAGGGAAATTGCTTTATTATTAAGGTTAAAGCGGTAGGCGATTTTTTTAATATAGGAGTTATGCAATAGGGTAACTGTACGGTCCTTTTTATTCCTAACGATCCTTATGCCTAAAAACCACTCCAGTAATCCTTTTCGCATTTCGTATTTGTCGCGGAAACCTTCCAAAACGCGTTGTGCTTTGCCCGTATGCTTTTTACAGTAAAAAAGCACGATATCGTCGATATAAAAAAGCAGGAACATTTAGCGCGTTTCGTTTATAAATAGGCAGGGCTCGTTTGCAGCCGCTTTTAAGCCAAACTCCCTAAGGGTTGCTACTAACTTTCGATACCAAAGTAAAGGAAAGTTTCGCATTCCGTAAAGGGCTTTTCGAAGGCGTGCTACGTAGTTTGGCTTTGTAAAGCCAGGTGGAAGGTTAACGTAAATTGGTTCGTGGTTTGTACCGAGCTTTACGTATAGGAACGCGTTGTTTACGTCCATTTGGTGCGCTTCCAAATTAAAAAAAGCTATAATCGCCATTATGATCTGGAACGTTCGAGCAGCGAGCGTTGCGGCATAGGTGTTTTATAGCGAGTTAACCGGTTGTTAGTTACCCCTAACCACTGCCTTCGCTTTAAATTTTTCAAGGTATCCGTTTTCGTTAAATTTATAGGCAAATACCCATTTAATATCGAGCGCTTTATTAAAGGCTTTAGAACGTGGTAGCTTAGCTCAAATGCCTTTTTTTATAAACCCCGTCATTTTTGCCAAAGCGGCTTTTTTGAACTAGGGTCCTAACGGGTGCTTATTAAGGTTTTTTTAGGATTTGGGGACGCTTTATAAAGCATCCCGGTGTATTTTTTTACCTATTTGGTACTTAAGCCTGTTTGCCGTTTTTAAGGTTATGGCCGTAACGACCTCGTAAAAGGGACGGTGGCTTTCGAAGCTTTTTGTTATCGCTTTTTAATGATTAAGCAAATACGTGCAAAAAAAGTCGTCCTACCGCTATTTAAGTGGTTTCCTTTTAAAGGGTTGATTTGTTGGCTTTTTGCTTTGCAACGTGGCGAACACGTAGTTAATAAGGTTCCTTTGCTAATTGGCCTTCCTTTTTAGGGATCGTTTTTTTTAGCCTTTGCCTTTTTGCCGCCCTTAAGTTTTTGGCAAACTGTTAAGCGGTTGGTATTTGAGGAGCAGGTGGTGCTTGCGCCGGTGTTTGTAAAACATTCGCTAATTGTTGCGGCGTAAATGAAAGGGGCCGTTGTTGATTTTTTTAATTAGTAGTTAATCGGTTTTAATTATAATAATGTTTCAGATTTCCGGGTTTTCGTTAGGTTTCGGAATATTTGGTTGGTGTTTCCGCGTATCCGAGTAACGTGCGGGAAAGCGCGCTATAGGAAGCGAGCGTTAACGCCCTCTTTGCGGTTTATTTTCGTTACCCCTTAGGTTGGTAGGGCCACCCCTTACCTTATTAGGGCTGCTATCGGAGTCGCTATCCGGTTCCTAACCGCGCACCGGCTTTTTTGCTTGGCTGCTTTTTAAAGCATTTGGAATCGGGATTTTTTACGCGGTTTAACGTCGCACGTTTACGGCGTTTTCCGCGTTTTTTTAGGCCAGTTTTACAATTTGCTTTTTAGGAGGTTGGTCGTTAACGATCTTTTTTAGCGCCCGCACCCCCGAATTTTAACCCGGATATTCGGTTACTGTAATGGGTGCTTCCGGAATTTCTGGCGTTAAAAATTCGAATGCATTTGCAAGTTCTTTTCGGAATTGAAAAGGTTTTTCCTGCTTATTTATTGCCAAAAGCATATCGTATATTTCTTAGGCGATAAAAGGCTCCTTTTCCAGCCTTAAAAAAAAGGTTCTTTTATCGAAACGCACGTCGCGGGATACTATAATACGTGCTTTGTTTGGTATTTAAATCTTGTAAATATGCGAGGCTTTGTAGCCTATTAGGTATCCGATATGCCCACGCGGTTATATTTTAAATTCAGTGCGTTTGTTATTTTTAGCTTTTTCCCGGTTAAGCACGTAAGCTCGGCAGCCGTAAGTATAAACCCCGTCCCAATTCGGGCGCAAATCCGTTTTTAGCCCCTTAATAAGCTCCGGGGTATAGTAACGGAAATACCCTTTGAACTAGGAAAGTGTGACGAGCGTGGCGTACAACCCCGCACGCACCGTCCTGGCACCTTCATAAGTCAGCTTCAGTGACTGTGCAGACAGTCCTGAATCGTACCCTTTTGTGGGTGTGTAGTGCATTGGGAGTGACTTATGCCGATCGTTACAGAAAGTATGGCTTCGTTAGGCGAGCGCATCCCTTTCGAAGGCGAAGGGCTTATATTTTTAAGCCAAATGGCTGCGTAAACGGTTTCCGGCCAAAGCTTTTTAGGAAGGTTGGCGCTTTGCCGCATACGTATCGAACGAATAATAACGTCCTGTCCTGCGCGTTTTATTTTGCTATTAGGTTTATAAGTATCCAACGGTGGGTTTTCCAGCTCGATATTTATGGATTTACACCACTTTTAGTACCATGTTTTCCCTTTATGCGCGATCAGGGTTAGCTCGTTGTTATACCGGAAAATAGCGACTTTTAAACCGTACTAACGGGCGACCCAAGCTTCCCAATTAATTAGCAAAAGCGTAAGTTTATTAGCACTTTTGCCGGATATCGTATACCTTTAAAATTTGCCATTAAAGTCGTTTTTTAGTAGTAAAAGGACCTTTTGTTTATTTCCGCTGGATGGAAAATGGAATAGGTCTAACCAAACCTTCCAAAATGGCCTGGGGGCCGGGTCCATTTTGCGTCGAAAAATAAGCGCTTTAGCATACGTTATCGCGCAATCCTCGCATTCGATTTGCCGTATCCTTTTAATCCGTACATTCCGAGCGCTTTAAACCATGGCTTTAAGTGCTTATTGACCTAAATGCCCATTCCGCAAGTGCCATAAATATGCCGTATCTTCCTTAGGTTTAGTGTGATCGATGTTAGGGCGCCAGGTCGGATTGGCGCGCACTCGCCGAAAGTATTCGCTGCGTATAGCCATTACGAGCTTTGGTAAGAACTGTTCGAATGCTTTTAAAGCACGATTGTAAAAGGAAAAATGCTTGTATTCGAAAAAAACAATATTGTTTTTGCGTTTTAACTGCCTAACGAAAAGGTTCGAATTTAAAGGTCCAATACGCAAAGTGCAATTTAGGCCACAAAACCAGACGCTTGTAGCCCTAAATTTCGCTTCGGAAATGATATTAACGTAAAAACTATCCATAAATGCGACGTCGTTAAACACCAGGTCCTTATCGCCGAAAAGCGATTTTTTAAAAGTGCGCTTTCCTTTGCCCAATATCGGGAGCGTTTAGGTACCGCATTTTACGGTTTTGTTACCGTCGTTCAGTAAAAAAGATCCTAAGTCCAGCTTATTAATGGAATTAACCAAATATATTACACCGCAATTATTTAGGAACGTGCTATACCAATGCGCGCTATGCACCGGGCTAATCGTTAAATACACCGCATTAGCGTTGCTAATGTTTTCGAAAATTGCCGCGTTAATATGGTTTAGTTTGGGCTAGTTTTGGTTGTTTTTTAAACTTTACTAGTGTTTCCCCCAATCGGAATTAGCGAAACGATTAATTCTTAGTAGGGTTTTTTTAAAGCCTTTCCATTATGGCTTTTTAAGTTCTTTTTTAATCGTTTTAACCTTTTATTCGGTAAAAGGTTTGCCGCGTATCGCAAACTTTATAAGGGCGTACTATATGGTCCAGCACCATTTTAGCTTTTATAGGTAATTTTTATAGCTAGCCGGGTAATTAACGTGGTTCATTAGTGAGTGGCGCACATCAGCGAGTGGCGCACCCAAACTCGACCATTTAACAATCGACGCGCATACTAACCCAATAACGCTAGGAATCCATTCAAACTACTCAAAACTATATACATCAAACATTTCTACTTCTTCCTAACAGGTGCGCGCATTGTGTCCGGTTTTGCCGCAGGTGCCACATCGCCGACGAGTCGTCGTCGCCCTCCTTTTTTAACCCCCATGGTCGCGCATTTTTTGCTATAGCTATCCATCCAGCTCCTGCTGGTCCAAAACATCTCGTACCTCGTTGATAGTAAGTAACCCTCCAAATCGAACACGTGTTTTTTTAGCCCTCCGGCGTTTGCTTAGTGCTTCGTTCGCCTTTCGTAGCCTGGAGCACTCTTCTTTTAAAAGGTTAATTTAATGCATAATTGCTTTGGCCCTTTTCGCAAACTAGTCCACAACCGCTAGCATGGATGTTGGAAAACTGCTTTAGTAATTAGAAATTCGAATTTTAATATGTTCGGATTGCGAAATTGCTTCCCTGGCTGTCCGGGGCGTTTTGGAAGTCCAAAGTTCGGGATCGTTCAAAAGCGTCCTTAGGGGGGTTGGAGTCCGTAACTTTACATCCAGCTTTTCCAAAACCGAATCCGGATTAAAAGGAGTAAGGCTAGCCCTTCGGAAGCCTTCTTAAATGTTTTCCTTAGTTATAAAAGCAAAGAATGCCGCTTTAAACGCTAAAAGGAACTCGACTTTAGTTACGTAATTAACGTGCTGTTAGAGGGCTGGATCCCATTGGCTCAGCCACGGGCTCGTGCCCGAGGCCTGCGCCTTTGGGTCCGCGCCACAACGCTCGGGCCCCCGAGCTGTATATAGCGGATTCCGCGCGTGGCCCTGCGGAGCAGGCCACCCTCCCCTTTACCCCTCGTAGTTCGACAATACAACCAAGTCCCTACAAGCGCGCCAACGTTGTAGGACCCTTACAATACGAACTACCAAATCACGAGGAACACAAGCCGCAAGTAGGCTTGCGGATGTCGCAGCCGCAGCCTCCCCAGCCAGGAAAAACATTCACGGTCCCTGAAGGTAGCTCCTCAGAAGACTCGGATTCCGCATCTGAGCTAGGGGTTAGCGCCTTCGAGGGTAGTGCGTTACAACAGCTTCTAAGGCTAGGCACCGAGGAAGAGGAAGAGGAAGGGCCCATCCCTAAAAAAGTGGAATTCGTTCCATCAGAGGATAGCGGCCCAGAGGACGAGGCCGAGGACGGGGTAGCACCCCCAAGCAAAGAAGAGGAAGCACCGGGACCTGCGGGTTCCGCGTCACAAAAGGAGGAATCAACAGATTCAAAAGAAGAGGGAAGCGAGGCCCGGATGGCTGATAACCACGCCATGGACGAGGCACCCGCACAGCAGACGACGGCCTCTCAGGGGATCACCGAAACGGCACAGAAGCTTCGAGCGAGAGAGGAACTTAAGCAGCTGATCAAAGAGGCGCTATCCGCCGAACATCAAGCGGCCGGAAGAGAGACCTACCTATTGGAGGTTAAGAAGGATGGCGGCGCGGTACGGTCGAAGGACTACAAAGAAAGGGCGACGCCGTGGCCCACCTGGGACGGTGCGCAATCCACCTTTCACGCCTACATGAAGGAAATGATCTTCAAGTACAACCTTAACCGGGAGTTGGGCATGCTAGGGCCCAACCACAAAGTTTGGCTGGAGATTTATCAAACGCTTCCCCAAAGGCGGAAAAAGCAGGTGGAACACTTCTGGGAATCTGGAGGCCCCGGTCAGGAGTGCGACCCGACCACCTTTTTGGAAAAACTTCGCTCTACCTTTGGGACCGCACAGGACAAGGCACAAGCGATACTACAAATGCGGGACCTCAAACAAAAGGAGGGGCAAACATTCAGCGAATTCGCCCCTATTTTCGAGGACGTGTTGGGAAGGGCCGGCGGAAGCAGCTGGCCAGACGAGGCAAAGCTCGCATACCTAAAGGGATGCCTTAATCGCAGCTTTTCCGACGCCTTAGCGGTGGTTAAGCTACCCGACGATTTCCAATCCCATTTGGCGGAGCTCCATAGTATTACAGTTAATTGGGAGCGCACGCAGCAGTTCGCAAAACTGCGCAAGGAGCGACAGAAGAAGCGGAAGGGAAAAGGGAACAACGAAAGGGGGGAGGGCCAGAAACCCCAATTTCAAACCCACTCCAACCCCGCTCGAGGCCCCGCGTCCGCAGCTGCGGATATCGCCAATGGAGATGCGCGCCGAGACTCCGATGGGGATATGATTATAAGCTCCACCCGCTTTACCCGCGGACGGGGGAATAGGGGCGGGACACGCGGAACGCGAGGAGGTGCGCCCGGCAAAGGGTTTTTACGGGGCCGAGGAGGCTCCTCCTCAGCCGGCGCCCGCAAAGCGCAGTGGGTTTCCCAAAAGGAACGCGAGCGCCGCCAAGAGTCGGGCCGCTGCTTAAAGTGCGGTGCAGGTAACCACTATGTGGGAAGCTGCCCGTATTTACCGGCCACCCGGCCCCGTAGCGGCGAAAGCGATGCCGCGATCCGAAAAATGGGGACGGCCGAAACGGAGTACCCCCCATAGCTCGAAGGAAAAGACGACCCAGCGGAATCCTTTGCCCAAAAGGAGGGAAAAGAGTAACCCCGGAGCAAAGTCGTGCCCCGGGGTCGGCAGAGCTCCAACAGCTCCCATAAGTGCGGATAAAAGTACAGGAGACGTATTCAACATACATTGCAGCGATAATCAATGGTACAAAATTGTTCGACGCATTGGTGGACGAGGGTTGTAAGTGTTACGCAGCTATAAATAAAGAAGCCGCAGCCGAGTCTGAGCTGCCGGTGTACCGCATCCAACCCAGGAGGTTGAAAAAGGCTACGACGGGGAAAAGGGAGGTTATCCGCGAAATCACAACCTTCACCCTCGAAACGGGAGCCGGTATTAAGGAAAGGGTACACGCATATATAGTGCCGGGCCTTACACAACCCCTAATACTAGGGAAGCCATAGCTTATACGCCATCAAACCGCTTCGGTGCCGCATATGTCCAAAATTTGGATCGGTACCACGCGTTCCTAGGTGCGGCATCTGCTGCCCGAAAAGCGCCTAAAGAGGAAAAAGGCCAACGCCAACGTAGCCGAAGTTCTAGTGGCAACCTTTCGCCGTCATTACGAAACAATAGCTACGACAAACGGGGAACCCGCTGCTCGGAACGCTATTTTCGCAGCATCCATAGCGGATATCGAAAGGGCCTTGGAGAAAAAAGTCCCTAAAACGGAAGCTCAATTGCGGAAGCTAATCCCGCCGGAATTCCATAACCTCCTTCCGCTATTCCTAAAAAAGGAAGCCGAAAAGCTAAACCCACACAAGCCCGGCATCGACCACGAAATCAAAATCAAAAAGGACGCTAATGGGATAAAGTATCCCCTTCCCTAAGGACCGCTTTACAGCATGTCGAGGGAGGAACTCCTAATGTTAAAAAAAACCCTAAGGGACCTCCTGGACCGGGGGTTTATTAAAGCTAGCAATTCGCCAACGGGAGCCCCCATCCTGTTCGTGCGGAAACCGGGAGGAGGGCTGCGCTTTTGCTGCGACTATCGGGGATTAAACGCCATCTCGGAAGCAGACCGATACCCCCTTCCACTAATTCCGGACACTCTCCGCAACCTGGCAAGCGCCGAGTGGCTTACCAAAGTGGACGTGGTGGCGGCTTTCCACAAAATCAGGATTAAAGAGGGCCACGAATACAAGACCGCGTTCCGCACGAGGTACGGGTTATTCGAATGGACCGTCACTCCATTCGGGCTTTCCGGAGCCCCAACGACGTTCCAACGCTATATAAACACTATACTCAAAAACTTCCTAAACGAGTTTTGCTCCGCCTACCTGGACGATATCGTCGTTTATTCGCGCGGGAGTCGGCGGGACCATCTCGAAAAAGTGCGAAAGGTCCTAAAGCGCCTAAAAGCACATGGACTCCATTTGGACCCCGATAAGTCTCAATTCGCGGTAAAAAAGATCAAATACCTCGGGTTTATCGTTAAAGCAAGCGTAAGCGTAGGCCCCGACCCTGAGAAAGTGGAAACCATCCAACGGTAGGAGGCCCCCAAATCGACAAAAGGAGTCCGGAGCTACCTAGGATTCCTCAACTTTTATCGGATATTTATTCCCGGGTTCTCTAAAGCGGCGGCACCCCTAACCGCTCTTACAAAAAAAAGCGCCCCTTTTACATGGACGGAAAAGCATCAAACGGCATTCGATCATTTAAAGCACCTGTTCTTATCCGCAAGGGTATTAACGGAATGGGACCCCGATGCCCCGACATTCTTAGAGACAGATTGTAGCGGGTTCGCTTTGGGAAAAGCGCTATTGCAGGAGCGGAACGGAACGAAGCGGCCAATGGGATTCCATTCCCGCAAACTAAAAAGCGCCGAAAAAAATTACCCAATCCACGACAAGGAGATGTTGGCAATCGTCGACAACTTAAAACACTAGGACGCGGAACTCCGCAGCTGCAATAGCTTTACCATCCTTACGGATCACCGGAACCTAAAGTATTTCATAAAGGTCCAGCGCCTATCGGAAAAACAAGCTCGTTAGGCAAAGGACCTGTCAAAATACAACTTTAAACTTTGGTATCGCCCCGGCAAAGAAAATGTGGTCGCCGACGCACTCTCAAAAAGGGAACAAAACGCCCCAAATGCGGACGAGAAATACGAAACTAGGGAAATGCAGCTGCTCCCCAAAAACACCCTCACGTGGATTCGAAGAATCCAAATCCTAAGCAACGGACCGGCCACACAGGAAGGGGAGGACCACGGAGTACCGGATGATATCCGTTGGCTCGAAGACCCGGAGTTGCAACAACAGTGGGAAAAAACAATAACGCAAAACAGCCTCTACCAATCAGTATATCGCTCGGTTAAACTCGGAAAACGGACGTTGGATCCTAGTTTGAACTTAAAGGTTCAAAGAGCGGAATGCCGCATCGATAACGAGGGCAGACTACGGTTCAAAGATAAGCTATGGGTTCCGGGAGCACCCTTCGCAACGGAAGCCGCAGTCGCAGCGGCGGGAGGGGAAAACGACCCGAGGAACGAGCTCAAAGGAAAGCTTATCCAAAAAGTCCACGACGCGTGCACTATTGGCCATCCGGGTCGAGACGGCACCCTTTACGCGGTAGCCAGGGACTTTTATTGGCCCCTGATGCACAGGAGCGTAAAACGCTTCGTCCGCAACTGTAACGTCTGCGGCCGCTCTAAAATCTGGAAGGACCTCAAACAAAGCTTATTGCAACCTCTCCCCGTACCGGACCGTTTCCACAGGCACCTACAAATGGACTTTATAACCGACCTCCCTCTAGCGAACGGAAACACCTCCTTATAGGTAATAACCGACCGCCTATCAAAAGAAGTAATCCTTAAAGCTATGCCGTCGATAAAGGCAAAAGCCTGCGCGGACCGCTTTACAACAAGCTTCGTCCGCTATCACGGTTGGCCCTCCTCGATAATCTCTAATAAAGGCACTAACTGGACAAGCGAGTTCTGGCAGCAGCTATGCAAGCAGCTAGAAATTAAGCAGCTTCTAAGCACCGCTTACCACCCCCAGACAGATGGGGGTACCGAAAGATTAAACCAGGAAGTGCAAGCCGCTTTAAAAGCCTACATCCACTATACTCAAACCGATTGGGACCAGTGGCTTCCCGCAATCCAGCTTGCGCTCAACTCACGCCCGCATTCCACTATTGGCACTTCCCCCTTCTTTGCCAACCACGGCTACGAACCGCCCTCAGTTATCGCCCTAGCGGAAACGGATCCCAAACCGACCGCAACGTCTCCTACGGCCAGAGCTAAAGCATATATAAAAAAGCTGGCTCAAATTACGGATATGTGCCAAGCGGCGATGGCAGCGGCGGCGTAACAGGCGGAACGGTTCGCGAACCAGAAAAGGCGCCCCGCAAAGCAGTACCGTCCTGGCGACAAAGTGTGGCTAGATTTAACCAATTTCCAATCCAAACGTCCGAAAAAAAAGCTGGACTGGTTGCGGGCCAAAGTGACGGTAACCAAAGTGATCGGCCCCAACGTAGTAGAGGTGGAAGGCCTACCTACAGGTGCGCACAACCGGTTTAATGTGGATAAGATCAAAAAAGCCAGCTCAAATCCGGTTCCCGGACAACAGGTAGCGGACCCTCAGCCCCCAGCGGTAATAGTGGAAGGCGATAAACAGTGGGTAGTAAAGGAAATCGACGCGGCCAGAACGGTAAAAGTCGGAAAAGGGAAGCAGAAGCAGGTCCGCGTTTGGTGGGAGGGACACATGGATCCTACGTGGGAACCGCTAGAAAGCGTATCGGATTTGGAAGCGCTGGATCGTTTCAAAGCAAAGCACGGCGATGCGCGGATTAATAATGGGAACTACGTTAAGCAAACGGAACCGCAAATAGAAAAGAGTAAAAAGGTTCCTAAACGGAAACGCGGGAGACCACGGAAAAACAACGCCGAACCTAAAGTGGGAATCCAACTCTCGAACGTCGGAAAAAATTCAACCCAACAGCCCTCAGCTCCAAACAATAACGACGAAAACGAAGCTTATCCCGCACAAACAACGAAGGGCTTTCAATCGAAACCTTCGAAATCAGTTTCATTCTCATCCTCATCCCCATCCTTATCCTCATCTTCATCCTCATCACCATCCTCCTCTTCCTCCTCCTCACTCCCATCGTCGCCCTCCTCACTCTCACTAGTGTCATCCTCACTCTGGGAATCCGCCAATTCGATAGGCCGGTCGGGGCGCGAGCCGGCGGCAGGTGCACGAACTACAGCTTCGGAAACCGGAGCCACCGACTGGGCTCCCCGGAACTGGGGGCGAGGAATGTCGGCGATATCGATCCGCACTCCAAAAGCGGCTAGAAAAGGGCGAGGAGAGGCGGATCCCAGCTCGACAAAAGGGGACCAAACAGCAGCCTGCGCGCGCCGGACACGAACAGGCGGAAGGGGCGGCGGCGGAACCATGGACCGAATAAAGGCCTCTCGAACCGAGTTGTAAGGAGGACCGAAAGCAGGCGGAAGCAGCTGGGTGGACGCGGATGCCGACGGGAGAGGCAGGGGAGGTCCCACGTCAAGACGGCGGCGACGGGAAGGCGAGGTCTGGAGGTTAAGGCGCGCCATCTCAGGGCTGGCGAGCGTGCGCTTCCCAAAGGTCGGAATGGCGGGGGGCAGGCCACGCTGGTCGGCCTTAGCTTTGGAGTCGCGAGCCGTTTTCTCCAAAGCGGCCAAGCGAGCTTCGATCGATGCAGCGGAGGACGAGGCAGAAGGGTCGGCTGCGCGAGGAAAAAGAGAAAGCACCGCGGTGCCACTAACGGAAAGACCGGTTAGCAAAGGCATTAAAGGGAGCGCACAGGGAAGCGAGGACGTACGAAGCCACATATCCGGCGTTCTCCAGCCTCTCCAGCTATCGCTAGGCCGAAACGGCCGAGGTAAAAAGCACGCGCTTGGCCTTCTTGTCCTTGTCTCCGCTGGCGGATTGCTACTCCGCATAAGCGCGAGACACGACAGGAAGAGCGCGAGTGCACTTGCGGTTGGCCTCATGGCACTCCCAGCAGGCGGTCCGGCCCTTGCCCGTCTGGTCGTGACAGGCCGAGTCCTGACTGACGCAGCGGAAGCACGGCTCCGCGCGCGCAGCGCCACGCTGCTCTTGCGGCTCCTTCTCGTCCTCCGAGGGAGAGAAGGGATCCGGGGACGAAGGAGGGTACGGCGGCTGGCGCAAACTGGTTAGCTAGGGCCTCAAGTAGAACGAGGGAAAAGGAAAGCTTACCATATCGGCGGCGGCAAGCGGAAGATCGGGCGGGAAGAGCTTGGAGCACTGGAGGGCGCTGAAGTAGTAGTGAAGTTAGCGGAGGTCGCGGAGGAAGCAGGACGGGACGCGCCCGCGCCTCTGGGAACGCGGGCCTGGGAAATGCTTACGGGAACGACGGGACCTAGCGCGACGGATTGAAGCGCATACTGGGAAAAGGTTAGCGAGGGCAGGGCAGAGGGAGGGGAGGCTATCACGAACCGGAGGCGGTAGCAGAGGTGCGGTTGGTGTTGTGGTGAAGGAAAGGAAGTAGGGAAGTTGGGTTGAGGGCCGAGGTAAGGGAAAAGGTAGGCAGAATTGGGTGCTGAGCCCTGATTGGGCAGGAGGGGGCGAGTGGGTCCGTGCGGGATCCCCTCCCAAAAGGGAAGGAGGGGGCGAGTTGTTAGAGGGCTGGATCCCATTGGCTCAGCCACGGGCTCGTGCCCGAGGCCTGCGCCTTTGGGTCCGCGCCACAACGCTCGGGCCCCCGAGCTGTATATAGCGGATTCCGCGCGTGGCCCTGCGGAGCAGGCCACCCTCCCCTTTACCCCTCGTAGTTCGACAATACAACCAAGTCCCTACAAGCGCGCCAACGTTGTAGGACCCTTACAATA
>JNVV01000127.1:0-10436 GCA_000733355.1 Falciphora oryzae
GCCGTGGGTCGATTTTTTGGAAATCCCATACAAAATAATTTTTCGGAAAATCACTCGCGGCACCGGAAGCCCCCACGGCGGAGAACCCGTGGGATCGATGTCGGTGGGTATATGAAGGAAGCGATTGTTGGCGCCCCTCACCTGCAATACAAGCCTGTTCCACCCACTAAGCTTGGGGCCCCGACAGCGCTATTTATAGCGCCTGTCAGGGCCCAATCCAACTAACCGAGACCCTGCTGGCCACTGTGACTGCGCTGCAAATCCCCGATTTGACCTCCGAATATTAATATAAATCTTATTAAAATTTAATATGTTATATTTAACTATATAACCAATTTTATAACGTGGTCCACCACTGAGCGCCACACACCACCGAACACCACACTTCAAAATCCCATATTAAACGCCGTTTTCTTTCGATTAAATAACTCGCTCAATTTGGGGCTAAATTCCACCAAAATTGAAACAGTTATATTTAACTTTATAATAATTATAATTTGAATTTTCCGCATTTTCATTATTACTCCTTTAAGTTAAGTTCGAAAATGTATACAGTGTATTACACAGTGTTGCAAACTAATCTAAAAGGAGTAATAATAAAAATGCGGAAAATTCAAATTATAATTATTATAAAGTTAAATAACGTGGTCCACCAGTGAGCGCCACACACCAGCGAACGCCACACTCAAAATCCTATACTAAATGCTATTTTTTAAATGCTTATAAATCCACCAATTTTAATCCAAATTTAATGCAACTTTGTAATTATCGTTTTAACCATATAACCAATTTTATGAAATTATCTTCGATTTTACAACCCTAACCTGGGTGAGATATTAAAAAATGAGGTATTTTAACTCCTGCATTTACTATATCTCAACCGGGTTAGGGTTATAAAATTGAAGATAATTACATAAAATCGGGTATATGGTTAAAACGTTAATTACAAAGTTGCATTGAATTTGGATTAAAATTGGTGGATTTATAAGCATTTAAAAAATAGCATTTAGTATAGGATTTTGAGTGTGGCGTTCGCTGGTGTGTGGCGCTCACTGGTGGACCACGTTATATTTAACTTTGTAATAGTTAAATATAATTGTTAGTAGGAGTATGTACTCCTGTGGGCTCGGAGATCTCCAAAACAGGGTAAACAATAATCCCTTATATCAAAGGAATCATAATCTATTGTGCACGAAGAGGAAAGGAATCTATCTGCCAAAGAAGGAGGGCAACCAAGCCCTTATATACATTGCCTGTAGAGCTTGGCCCTCCAGGTCACGGGGTCCTACGGACCCCGTAGGCCAGGGCCTCCCAGGCCCTCCAGGCCTCCAGATCCCTCAAGTGCATGCGCCAGAATAATGATGCAATTATGCTGGAATTATAATCCAACAATAATATAATTTTTCCGCATTTTTATTATTAACGTGGTTCACAAATAAGTGGCGCACACAAGTAAATGGCGCACCCACACCGACCTCCGGTCAATCGACGCGCATGCCAACCCAACAACGCCAGGAATCCATTCAAACTACTTAGAACTATATATATCGGGCATTTCTACTTCCTTTTGGCAGGTGCGCGCATTATGTCCGGTTTTGCCGCAGGTGCCACATCGCCGACGAGTTGTCGTCGCCCTCCTTTTTTAACCCCCATGGTCGCGCATTTTTTGCTGTAGTTATCCATCCAGCTCCTCCTAGTCCAAAACATTTCGTACCTTTTCGATAGTAAGTAACCCTCCAAATCGAACACGTGTTTTTTTGGCCTTCCGGCGTTTGCTTAATGCTTTATTCGCTTTGCGTAACGAAGCAATTTCGGCTTTAAAAAGGGCCATTTGATGCATAATCGAACTCGTCCCTTTCGCAAGCTAATCTACAACCGCTAGCATGGGTATCGGAAAGCTGCTTCGGTAATTGGAAATTTGAATTTTAATGTGTTCGGATTGCGAAATTGCTTCCCTGGCTGTCCGCGGCGTTTTGGAAGTCCAAGGTTCGGGGTTATTTAGGGGCGTCCTCGGGGGAGTTGAAATCCGTAGCCTTACATCCAGCTTTTCTAAAACCGAATCCGGATTGAAAGGAGCAAGGCCAGCCTTTCGAAAGCCTTTTCGAATGTTTCCTTCAGTTATAAAATTAAAAAATGCCGCTTTAAACGCCGAAAGGAACTCGACCTTAGTTACGTGGTTAACGTGTAACTTTATTAGGTTTTCGATTTGTCGACCGTACGCTTTTTTTAATAGGCTAAAACACCCAACGTTAAGCGGCTAAAGGAAGTGAAACGAATACGGAAGCATATAAAGCGTAACGATGTTATATTCCTGGCAATAAAGCTCGAAATTCGTCGAATAGTAGCTTTTATGCCCGTTTAGCACTAACAAACGATGGGTGCCTTTCGTACGCGATATAATGTGTTTGTTAAAATGCCGAATCCATTCCAAACCGAGCTCGTTCGTAATCGACCCGTTGGAATTTATTAAAATAACCTAATCGCGTGGGAGGTTGGTTTTCAAATACCAATTAGCTAGGTGGTAACGTGGTTTACAAGTGAGTGGGACACACAAGCGAGTGGGACAAAACACGCGACAACGCGACGCATCATTTTTGGCAACCGATTCCTTTACCAAACAAAATGTTAAATAAAAGCGACGAAAGCCGGGTAATGTTTGCCCTTTAAGCTTTGCAATCTAACCTAAAACTAAGCATGCGGGAAGCTGCGAAAATCTACTCGGTCGCGAATTCGACTCTGGCGCGTTGGAAACACGGCCAACCTGCTCGACGCGACACAATGCCCAAATTACGGAAATTAACGGAATCCGAAAAGGAGGCGCTTATCAAATACATATTCGAGCTGGATTTTCGCGCATTTCCTCCCCGGCCTTCTGGTGTTAAAAATATGGCCAACCGATTGCTCGCCGAACGCGACGCGCGCGCCGTCGGCAAAAACTGGGTCGCGAATTTCGTTAAACGCCGCGCAAAGCTCGGCACGCGCTGGATTCGAAAATACGACTACTAAAAGGCTAAATGCGAAAATCCCAAGCTTGTTTTTGCGTGGTTCGACCTTATACGGAACATTATGGCTAAATATAGCATCTAGGATAACGATATTTATAACTTTGACGAAACCGGCTTCTTTATAGGCATAATCGCGGCCGTTATAGTTATTATAACGTCGGAAAGGCGAAGCAAAGCAAAGCTGGTCCAGCTTGGCAACCGGGAATGGGTTACAATTATCTAAAGGGTTAACTATTGCGGTTAAGCGATCCCCCCTTTCATTATCGTTAAAAGGCAATACCACCTAGCCAATTAGTACTCGGAAACCGACCTTTTACGCAATTGGGTTATCGCAACAAACGCTAATAGGTGGATTACGAACGAGCTCGGCCTGGAATGGATCCGGCATTTTGATAAACATATTGTAGCTCGTTTTACGGGGTCCTATCGTTTGTTAGTGCTGGACGGATACGAAAGCTACCATTTAACGGATTTCGAACTTTACTGCTAGGAATATAACATATTACGCTTTGCATGCTTCCGTATTCGTTTTACTTCTTTTAACCGCTTGACGTTGGGTGCTTTAGCCTAATAAAAAAGGCGTACGGTCGACAAATCGAGGATTTAATAAAATCGCACGTTAACCACGTAACTAAGGTTGAGTTCCTTTTGGCGTTTAAAGCGGCATTTTTTAACTTTATAACTAAAGAAAACATTTAAAAAAGCTTCCGAGGGGCTGGCTTTACTCCTTTTAATCCGGATTCGGTTTTGGAAAAGCTGGATGTAAAGCTACGGATTCCAACTCCCTTAAAGACGCTTTTAAACGACCTCGAACTTTGGACTTCCAAAACGCCCCGGATAGCTAAAAAAGCAACTTCGCAATCCGAACACATTAAAACTCGGATTTCTAATTACCAGGGCAGCTTTCCAACTCCTATTCATACGGCTGTGGACTAAATTGCAAAAGGGGCGAAAGCGATAATGTATAAGGTAGCCCTTTTTCGAGCCGAGGTGTTTACGTTTAAAAAGGCGAACGAAGCATTAAGCAAACGCCGGAGGGCTAAAAAAACACGTGTCCGATTTGGAGGGTTATTTACCATCGAAAAGGTACGAAATGTTCTGAATTAGGAAGAGCTGGATGGATAGCTACAGTAAAAAATGCGCGCCTATGGGGGTTAGGAAAGGAGGGCGACGACGACTCGTTGGCGATGTGGCACCTGCGGCAAAACCGGACATAATGCGCGCACTTGTTAAAAAAAAGTAAAAATGTCCGATGTATATAGTTCCGAGTAGTTTGAATGGATTTCTAGCGTTGTTAGGTTGGCATGCGAATTAATTGTCCAAAGGTCGGGGTGGCGTATCCCATTCGCTTGTGTGTCCCACTCACTTGTGAACCACGTTATTGCTTTTTAACGATAATAAAAGGAGGGATCGCCCAGCCGCAATAGTTAACCCTTTAAATAACTGTAACCTATTCCCTATTGCCAAACTGGACCAGCTTTGCTTTATTACGGCCTTCCGACGTTATAATAACTATAACGGGAACGATTATGCCTATAAAAAAGCCGGTTTCGTCGAAATTGTAAATGTCGTTATTTAGGATGCCATATTTGGCCACAGTATTCCGTATAAAATCGAACCAAGCAAAAACGAGCTTGGGATTTTCGCATTTAGCCCTTTGGTAGTCGTACTTTTAAATCCAGCGTATGCCGAGCTTTGCGCGGCGCTTAACGAAGTTCGCGACCCAGTTTTTGCTAACAGCGCGCGTTGCGTTCGGCGAGCAATCGGTTGGCTATATTTTTAATACCAAAAGGCCGGGGAGGAAATGCGCGGGAATCCAGCTCGAATATGTATTTAACAAGCGCCTCCTCTTCGGATTCCGTCAATTTCCGTAATTTAAATACGTAGTCGCGTCGAGCAGTTTGGCTAGCGCGTCGGCGACGCAACGTGGTTTTAGGAACGTCGTAGATTTTGGCTGCCGAACGCACATTTAATGTTGGATTGGATTGGATTGCCCGTATGGCAAAAACAATTTTCGCTTCGCTAAATGTCGACGCCATTTGTGGTTGTTAAGGAATTGAGGTTGGAAGTGGGAAACGCGAGTCGCGATGGAAAACGCGCTACTTACTTGTGTGCGCCACTTACTTGTGAACCACGTTACCTCTTTTAGGTTAATTTGCATATTTTGCATATTTTACACAGTATAATACACAGTGTTGCAAACTAACCTAAAAGGGGCAATAATAAAAATGCGGAAAATTCAAATTATAATTAACGTGGTTTACAAGCGAGTGCCACACACAAGCGAATGCCACAATTGACGCGTCCACGCGTCAACCCAACTTCATCCGCGAATATTTCCACAACAGACAATGGTAAACAAAAGCGACGAAAGCCGGGTCGTTCTAGCCCTTCGGGCGATCGCATCGAATTTACAATTAAGTATCCGGAGCGCCGCTAAAGTGTTACGACCATACAGGTGGCGGGGACAGGAGGCCTGGGTTAAGCCCCGGGAAGGAAGCACCCTCAACCCCGCACTTGGAAAAGGAAGGGTCACGTGGAAGGACACGTGACCTCAAGGTGATATGTCTGATATGCGACATAGCAGACATAGCACAGGTCCTTAAGGTGATATGTCTGATATGCGACATAGCAGACATAGCACAGGTCCTCAAGGTGATATGTCTGATATGCGACATAGCAGACATAGCACAGGTCCTTAAGGTGATATGTCTGATATGCGACATAGCAGATATAGCACAGATTGGGAAGGACCAGGTCGTGTATATAAGGGAAAGGTTCTTCCACGGTTAGATAGCTTTGACTGAGGCATCGGCATCAGTCAACCTAAGTTAGCTCCAAGGTACCCCCTTGGGCAAGCAATCCAGACTTCTGTCACCAGTTTCCCAGTTCCCCTGAAGCAACCCCTGTTAAGTGTACTGTTCAGCACCCTCCCTAGGTGTCCTACCCTAGGAGCGGAGCCTGATTGTAACATAAAGTCTACGAAGTCGACTTTTCCACTCTCGCCCGGCGGAAGCGCGGCCAACCTGCTCGACGCGACACAATGCCCAAATCACGAAAATTGACGGAATCCGAAAAGGAGGCGCTTATTAAATACATCCTCGAGCTGGATTCCCGCGCATTTCCTCCCCGGCCTTTTGGTGTTAAAAATATGGCCAACCGATTGCTGGCCAACCGATTGCTGGCCGAACGCGACGCAAGCGTCGTCGGTAAAAACTGGGTCGCGAACTTCGTTAAACGCCGCGCAAAGCTCGGTACGCGTTGGATTCGAAAGTACGACTACTAAAGGGCTAAATGCGAAAATCCCAAGCTCGTTTTTGCGTGGTTCGACTTTATACGGAACACTGTGGCTAAATATAGCATCCAAAATAACGATATTTATAACTTCGACGAAACCGGCTTTTTTATAGGCATAATCGCGGCCGTTATGGTTATTATAATATCGGAAGGGCGAAGTAAAGCAAAGCTAGTTTAACTTGGCAACCGGAAATGGGCTACAATTATTTAAAGAGTTAACTGTTGCAGTTAAGCGGCCCCTTTTTTTATTATCGTTAAAAGGCAATACCACTTAGCTAATTGGTGTTGAATTCAATCTGGCCACGGCGCACTGAAAAGTGTAGCCGACTACATTTGACAATGCAGTCCAGGAGCTATTATATAGCTTGTTATTAACAATTGGTATTCGGAAACCGACCTTCCACGCAATTAGGTTATCGTAACGAGCGCTAATAAGTGGATTACGAACGAGCTCGGCTTAAAATGGATCCAGCATTTCGACAAATACATTATAGCTTATTTTACGGGGTCCTATCGTTTGTTAGTGCTAAACGGACACGAAAGCCACCATTCGACGGATTTCGAACTCTATTGCTAAGAACACAACATTATTACGCTTTGCATGCCTCCGCATTCGTTTCACTTCTTTTAACCGCTTAACGTTAAGTGCTTTAACCTAATAAAAAAAGCGTACGGTCGACAAATCGAGGATTTAATAAGGTCGCACGTTAACCACGTAACTAAGGTCGAGTTCCTTTCGGCGTTTAAAGCGGCGTTTTTTAATTCCATAACTAAAAAAACATCCAAAAAGGCTTCTAAGGGGCTGGCTTTACTCCTTTTAATCCGGATTCGGTTTTGGAAAAGCTGGATGTGAGGTGTTACACGGAAGAACCTGTGGACTCACTTAATCGGCCCTACAAAAGGTCCGGGAACCGGTATAGGTGCTTAACGGCCCCGAGGCCCAAAGGCCGAAGGCCGGAAAGGCAGTGTGAATTATGTACTCAATACTTCGCACGGATCACAAGGTGGTTTATATAAACCCTGCCATTTCTTATATCTTCCATAAGAAACTCCTTCTTCCTCAAGCATCTTTTAAGCCTATAGAAAGATTATCTGCAATATAAAGATCCTTCTCCAAACCGTCTTAACCCCTTATTACAAATAATCTTTCTACGCTTTGCCCCCTAACGGAAGCCTTACTATCTTTCCTCCTAAACTTTAAAAAGGCCCTGTCAGTCGGCACCCCCAAACCCCAACTGTTGCCTTCTTTAGCGAATAAAACCTTGGGGCCACACCATAAACATTTTGACTATCACCGGTGTTCTCGAACGGGTAAAAGCGAAAAGAATATATAGGAAGGTCGTTTCACCCTCTCAATCGCCCTAAAAAAACCACGGGACTCCAGAAGAGGCCGGAAATTCTCCCTTATACCTTTGGGATTTTACTCTGCCCAGGAATACAGGGAACCGGACCCCCTTATCTCGTCTGTAACGATATCTCCTTCCCTACTAAGCGACTTTGGCATGCCGGCTATGGAATCCCCTTTTTTACCTAGCGATTCCGGTATACCTGCCGATACCATGCCGGCCTAATCTGAAAAAGCGGCCGGAAAAGCCCCGAAGGCCCCTCCCGGTTTGCATTGAAAGAACGTCAAAATACACTTATGCTCGACGATTAAAGGGCATTTATCCTGTATTCGGCACCCCCTTTCAGCATAGCCCTCGAATAACAAGCCCTTATATCTGTAGAACGCTTTTAAAATCCCCCGGGCTGGATGATTGAAATCCAGCGGGAATTTATTAGTACGTACGAAGCAATTTCGGCCCTATCCCGAAATGTGAGCCAGGAAATCCTCGCCGATCGGGAACAAATCCGCGAAATTAGGACCTATTACGACCACATCACCTACGCGTACAGTACCGTCGTTTCCTTATAACGTGGTTCATAAGCGAGTCGCGCACATAAGCGAGTCGCGCACTTCGAAATCACGTGTTAAACGCGATTTTCGACACCCTTGCTAACTCGGCCAATTTAAGCCTAAATTTAACTAAATTTAAACAGGTTGTATTTAACTACGTAACAAATGTAATTTAATTTTCTTAGATTTTTATAAAATTTTATTATTACTTTTTTAAAGTAATTTGCATATTTTACACAGTATATTATACAGTGTTTCGAACTAACCTTAAAGGGGTAATAATAAAAATCTAAGATAATTACATAAAATCAGGTATATAGTTAAAACGTTATGTACGAAATTGCATCGAATTTGGATGAAAATTGGTCGAGTTAGCAAGGATGTCGAAAACTGCGTTTAGTATGAGATTTCGAAATGCGCGACTCGCTTATGTGCGCGGCTCGCTTATGAACCACGTTATAAGGAAGGCTTGATCGCTTTTGCCGAGTAACAAAAGGCATTCCGGTAACGGATTATCGGAAAAAGCCAGGCATTTGCATAACAAATTTGGGCTACGGTCGCCACTTTGGCCGAAGAGCAACAAACCCGTTCGGAGGCCTTAGTTTAGCTCCGGGACGTTATTTGGGCCTAATAAAACCATTTGCAAAACCTATAAACACGATTTTCCACCTTCGAAAAGGAAGTTACTAACTGGGCCGTCGATAAGGATGCCTAAATCCAGGATCTCCTAACTAAGGAGCATATTTCGCCCGAGGCCTTTACCGAAGCCGAGCGACGCATATTGGCCTAAACTCGCCAGCTTGTTAAGGACGCCGTACGGGAAAGCCGGCGGTTTACAGCACAAAGAAAGCGGCTTAAATCAGCTACTATACTTTCGGCCCTGTAACGATCGTTTTAACAACCCGGATTAAACCGAAGCTTTCTTTAGGACGTACCCGTTTTTATTAGGGAAGATAGGGCCGAAATTGATACCGATATACTTCCGCTTTCCGCTTTTAAATAAACAAGCTCGATAGCGCGGGAACGGATCGTCGGATCGAACGCCGGCTTGCTGGCCGCACAAATGGAAAGGACCCTAAAGGATTTATAAACCCGAGCAAACCAAACCCGTATAAGCATTACGCCGGGACGGATATAGGGATAACCCGCCGGTAATTCAAACTTTTCGGACTTTTCGGAATCGGATGATAGCGATAATAACCTGCCACCGAGACCTCCTAACCGAAAGCTACAGCTGTTTCGATTACCCTTTCCGCTAGGCGATAGGGTTTCGCAACCCCCTATGGGAACTCCTTAAGGCACGGTCTTTATAGTTAACCCCGTGCAATTTAAAACCCCTAGCGCTTTCGAAAAGGATCGCACCAAATTTAAAAACTGGTGGTTTGTGGTACAGGCTTATATAAACGCCTGCCTTTAAAGCTTTACGGGTAACCCGTACCGCATTATTTGAGTTAGGTCCCTCCTAAAAGGAGCCGCCCTTTAATGGCACGTAGCCAGGGCACGTTTACTAGAATTTATAAACGTTTAAAATTCTTAGAAAGGATACGCTTCGTCGCTGGAGGAATATTATAAGGACCCTAACGAGGAACGAACCGATGCCAAAAAGTTTTGGTCCTTAAAGTATAACGGCGATATCGTCGGTTACCTAACGGAGCTGGGGTAGTATAATATCACTACCCGATAGACCGGTACGACCTTCCGGGATTTCGTCCGATCCTCGTTACCCGAAGGTATCGCCGATTTGGTATATGCTAATAAAGGTCGAATTTTTACGGACGACGCCGAATTCCTCGAAGCTTTCCAAGAGGCAGGGATTACTTACAAGCAAAAGCTTGCAGATAAAACTTCCATTAAGGCTTTGATGTAAGGAACGGGCTAAAAGGAAAAGGGAAAAGACGAGCCCGTTTCGAATTAAGAGCGTTCGAACGCGGGCCGTCGCCGCGGCAAAGGCTCCAAAGATAGGAACCCAAATCCATCCTCAAGCTCCCGTTCCGGAAAGAAGGCCAACGATAAAAAGGCCGCCGATAAAAAGAACAACATTTGGACTACTACCAAATTGGCATTCGAAGGAATCGAATAACGCGATATCGACGCACGAAAATTGGCCAAAGCCGACTGTGTTCGTGGCACTGTCGGTATACCAACACGGTTGGGGTGAGAAGGCTTCTGGTATTCAATATGTATCCAAAAGTCGTCTGTCTTCTAGAAACAACGGAAGGGCTCCTCGTGCGAGCCCT
>JNVV01000128.1:0-10238 GCA_000733355.1 Falciphora oryzae
TGCCTGTTTCTGCCCACATTAGTTTCCGTTCTCTGAGCCATCACTTTGCCACTTTCCCTCCCCCGACACCACAGCCACCATCTTCTCGACTTCGCAAGCAGCCCTAGTCACCTACAAGTGTCTGCCCTACAGAGCCCAATCTTCCGTCCGTCCAGATAATCTCTGTGCCTGTCTCCTATCGAAGTCTTGTCTCCGAAACTGACACCCGCCTTCGACCCCTCGTCAGTCAACCTAGCATCCTTTGTCTTGTTTAAACAACTACCATGCCTTCGAACCAAACCCACTCGCCTTCGCCTCTGGGCCCTGGCGCCGGCATTTCAGCTCATGATCAGACGGAGGACCGAGGCGCTACGGCGCGCCCACCTCGTCGCCGCGTATCTCACAGGCCTCAAAATGAGGCCGAGTACTGGCACAGAAGGAACTTGAGAGCCCGTAGCCAAGAGCAATTCAGCGACCCAGGCCCCGTCTCTCGCGCTTTGGGGGAGGAAACCCCAGACGATCACGGTGATGACAGCCCACTGGCTTACGGTATGTTGTACCCAGCCCTGGATATGGCACGAACTGGGCTTGCACAAGCTGACCTTGGGGGTAGGACGGATTGATCTGGGAGGAGAATGACATCCAGTCTGTGAGAAGAAGCAAGGCGGGCGGCGCCGATACACCCTGGGGTTGTTTGGCAGCCCAACCGCGGCGCGGCCAAGGAGCGCCCCAACCGCGGCGCAGCCAAGGAGTGTCCGAACAATGGCGCGGCCAAGGAGGGAGAAGGGCCACGGCCACCCTCTATACTGGGTGCTTTCGCCGGCACTCCCCCACAAGTATCAAGAAGTGAACGGCATCACGGTCACGGCATCGTTTGATGCCGTCGCCGACTTCGCCGCGAGCGATCCTTTTGGTATGCACAATACCCGACCGCCGACGTCCCGGAAGCAACGCTGTGGCGAAGCGACTGAGGGGAGCGCGTCTGCACCTGGTGCTGGAGGCGGTGTCGGCGGCGAGCACAAGAAGCAGCGAGGAGACACGCCACGGCTGTTGCCGCCCGGCTAGACCGGCAAGTCTTGTTTGATCAAGCAAGTACCAGCACCAGATTCGAGTGGCGCATCTCCATCTATGGCGGGTCCCTCGACGTTGGGGGGACAGGCTGGCGGCGTGGGTGGTGGACCACAAGCTCTTCTCGCACAATGTGCGCTGGCTCATCCAGGCACTCCAGCAACAGCAGCACCAGCAGTGGCCGCACCAGCAGCGGAAGCCAGCAGCCGCACCAGCAGTAGCAGCCCCGGCAGCCACCCCAACAGCAGCAGCACCAGCAGCTCTAGCGTCTCGGTATGAGGAGTTCGTCTCACTGGCCCCCTTTGGATGCCTGGCGCGATTTAGACTAACCTTTCGTTTCGACATTGGCAGAAGGTGGCATTCACCATAGGATGCGTACGCACGCGCCAGCTTACGTTGGTCGTCGTCGACATCTCGACCTGGCGTCCCGCAAGGGATACCGGGAGACCTCAACCGGTATGCTCTGCTGCTGAGAGCCCGATGCCAGCTCTTCCGAAGACGATCTGGACGACGAATCCAGAGTCCCGATTTTCTACATGTCTGGAACAGAGGGCAGCCTTTCAACAAGGCCCCGTCTCGGCAGACGGTGGGGGACAGTGGCAAAGACGATGGCCAGGTTGGTGTCCCCAGGCTATAACATCCTTGACATGGCAAAGCTTCCGGCTGACCTGGTTTTTGGCTGGTGCGCTTCCAGCGCGCGACACGCGTTAGCGCCGGTTGCGAGAACGAAACGCACGCCAACAGCTCCCACAGAGCTTGTGCGACCCGGCTCCCATGTCGCCTCTGCCCTGGGTCGGCCTCTAAGCATAGAGCCGGCCTGGGGCGGGGCACTGCCGGCCTCGTGAGATCCGGCCCGATTACCTATGCCATCGTGTCGCTTACGGTTCCAGTTGGGGCAAACGGGAACAGCCTCGTGATGGGCTACAGGACGTCTGGCACCGCCGGCTTCACCACCGTCAGGTATGGCACTGCCGGCTTACCGCCGGCTTCGCCAACCACCGGCCTCATGGGCCCCGGCTCGGCACCGCCAGGCTCATGAGGTCCGGCCCTGATCACCTATGCCATCGTGTCGCTTACGGTTCCAGTTGGGGCAAACGGGAACGGCCTCGTGATAGGCTACGTGGCGTCTGGCACCGTCAGCCACGAGCGCGCGGGCCCTCACCTCCCACCCGGCCCATCAAACAACCCAGATACACCTTCGACTTGCCGCCTACCGGCGGAGCGGCCCGGGGCAGCATCGCGAGCATCATGGGCCACAACTCAACCGAGAACGTGTGCGTGCGTCTACGACAGCAGCGCGTACTTTGGGCGGTGCGTGCGTCTCGACGGGCTCGCGAGGCGCTCATCTTTGGCGACGTCGAGCCCGACAGCTCTTCGTCGAGTGCAGCTACGACGTTTGGCACTGCCGGCTTAGCCGGCTGGGCAGTCACCAGAGGTAAGATGCCGCGCAGCAGGGACTCCCATAGGATCAAGTGTGGTTACTAACGGCATACGCCAGCCAGGAACCCCGCAGAGCATGAGGAGACGTCGTGGAGGCTCAGGCCGCATGCACGAGCGCCCCTGGGTTGTGGAGATTGTTGGGGGTTAAGGGTGTCGCGACCGGGCTACACGGCTGGCACTGCCGGCTTAGCCGGCTGGGGCGGCATCAAAGACAAGATGCCGTGACGGATCCCCCGAGCAACTCAACCTTCACCGTTCCTAATAGGAACTTACTGTTCCTAATAGGAACTCGCGTTGCACAAGGTCCCGGTCACAGAGTTCGCCTCCACCCTCAAGATGTGAAAGGACTCGAATCTGCCTTTCATCGTCGCCATCTCCGGGCTTGAGAATGACGTTCGAGGAAACAAGCCTTCGCAGAAGAAGTGGCAGACAGGCGAGCCAGAGAAAGGGGAGCTGCTCGGCTTCGCCTTCCTGTCAAACTACCACGCGGGCCTCTGCGGCGCCATCAACTCGGCCGGGAGCTCATCCGTCCGCCTGAGCGTCGTCGTCCACCCCCAGCATCGCCGCAAGTCCATCGGACATGCGCTCATGGACAAGATGCTGCAGCCGCTTCTAACAGATAGCTTTGGATAGTCAAATTTATTCGTGCACTGCTCGCAGGTATCATCTCCTCTTCATAAGCTTGTCATTACGCCATCCAGGATAAAACATAGCCCCCGTCCCAAACCCCATTAAAAGTATTAGATGCAAATTCGTAAACCCTTTGCCGCCCGTCGCGTCGCGCATTACCGCACCCACCGCTCCGCCTACAGCCTCTTGCTGGCCCAGCCCAGCCTCGGGGAGGACGAGCCGTCAAAGACGACGTAGGCGGCCTTGAGGGCGATGTCGCCAAAGATGGCGAAGCCGATGCCCGAGTCGGACTGGATGCCGCCGAAGCACGTGTCGGAGCCGTCGGTGACGGGCGCGTAGCTGATGTACTCGCCCGGGATGGTGATGGTGTTGGAGCCGACCTTGAAGGAGAAGTCGGGCGGGGTGACGGAGCACGGGAAGACGAAACCGCCGTCCGAAGGTGAATCCTGGGCGCCCGAAACCTGGTCGTAGTAGGCGTTGACGACCGAGTCGTCGAGCAGGAGCAGGGTGGTGCCCGTGTCGGCGATGCCCGTCAGGCGCCTGCTGGATGACCGGCCGCCGATGGAGTAACCGCTCGCGGTGAAGGACCAGAACCCCTGCGAGTTGTCGACGGGGACGTAGGCGATGGAGCCCGTGTAGCGGCTGGACGGCAGGGTGCCAAAGTCGTACGAGCCCGGCCGGCCGTGCTTGAGGTCGACGCCGATGACGGGCGACGACAGCGAGCCCTTGACGTTGTCGAAGAAGGTCTTTTGCGCCCGGGGGCTGACGGTGTTGATGGAGCTGAAGGCCAGGCCGACGAGGCCGTCGCTGGCGCCCTGGGTGAAGGCGGACGAGATGCGCGAGGCCGTCTCCACGGCCTGAGTCGAATACGAGACGCCGCCGATGTTGACGACGTCGGTGTAGACGTTGCCGGACGCGGAGCTGCCGTCGCCGTAGCTGATGGACCAGGTCGAGCCCGACAGGCGCTTCGAGCTGCTGCTCCTGGACGGGGTGTAGACCTTGTGGCCGCGCTGCTGCGACGACGACAGGTCGCCGCTGAAGCACCAGAGGTCCGACGAGCCCGTGTCGAAGTCGAGGTTGAGCGTGACGCCCGGGGTGCCGATCTTGACCGGGGTCAGGTACTCGACGTCGAACTGCTCCGGGGTCGTGGTGGCGCTGCCGCTGCCGCCAGCCCGGCGGGTCAGGGCGGCGGCGGCGGTGGCGTTCTGGACGGCCGCGGCCAGGTTGGCGGGCAGGGGCTTGCCGAACTTTTGGTAGGCGCGGGCGAGGGCGACGGCGCCGTTCTTGACGACGGGGCCGTTGGGGTTGGCCACCTGGCTGACCGAGAAGTCCATGGGCTGGGCGGCGGCCTGGGGGATGCCGACCTTGGTGTCGATGGGGCTGGCCGAGACGACGGCCAGGGCCGAGGCGAACACGGCGAGGGTCTGGGCGAAGGAAGGCATCTTGAAGTCCTTGGTGAGATGGCAGGAGACCTGGAAAGGTATACAAGGGCAGGAGACCTGAGTGAGGAGTGAGGAGGAGGAGGAACCTGTGAGAGGGCTGAGGAGCAGGAGCAAGAAGAGCGACCAAGACGCCAAGCCGGGCGCCTTAAGTAGACGAGCCGGACGGCCGGGACGATGGCGACATCAAGGAGCCCGACGATCCCGCCGCCCAAGGCACCGGCGAGACCGCCTCGCACGCGTCCCGCCCCATCTTCCTGGCCCTCCTGATAACGCCAACGACGGCACCTCCCTTTCTTGGCATCTTGGCCGCCATGCAGGTGGACCGGCGGAGAGGGGTCGCCGCAGGGCGGTTGGGAGGGAGGCAAAGGAATACTCAGAGGTGTTGACGTCGATCCAGCAGAAGCAAGTGGGCGCCGGTGTCGAATGTGAGGCTAGGCGGACACAACAACCAGAGCGGATCAGATGGGGCGCTCGCGATAACGCATGGGTGCTGTGTCGGGAAGGAGGCGGAGTTTGCTGTGTCCACCCGCGGCCGGCAATGGGGTGCAGCGCTAAGCATCCGCCAAAGAGCTTAGCACGCAAATCTCTAGGAAATAAGCCTGGACAAGCTTTTATGCCCCGGCGCAGGGGTGGCCCCTGGCCGTCTTGCCGTGCTGGCGCCCGTCATTGGCTCGTTCGTCAGGGGATGCCGTCGCATTGAGAACCGGCGACGATTGCCGAGAAGGGCAGGTGGCCAAAGGCGGGATTACTCGCGTGGGGATTATGCTTGTGGCTTTTCCGGCCAGTCAGCGTTGACGAATACAAGTTTATCGCTCGCGCCAAAAAGCGCCAGGGGGAAAAAGAAGCGCGCGATTCAAGGGTGGGTGGGTTCGCTCCAGGCAATGCCGAGGCACCGAGAAGAAACATACTTGAGTTCAATACCTAACCCCTAGCCAGGGGAGGCCGTCTCCAAGAAGCGGAGAAACACATTTGCCGCCTAAAAGACAAGCGGACCTGGAGAAACGCAGATAGGGGCGTCATGACATCCCTGGCGTCGGACTTGTCCGGTATAGGAAGCTGTGTAATTCATTGGTGAGCTATCGAGCCAGACATGTGTATATACAATGGAAATGGAGGCGCAAGTGCAGAAACCAACCCCCGGCTGCCGTTCTGGACCGACCGCTCTTCTCGCAAAGTCACGGGCTCGTTCTCTTCCTTGTGCTCTCGACAAAAACTCTCAGGCACGGAAGGGCTTCAGCACCAGGGATGAGCTCAGCGCCGTGCCTGTCGTGCTGGCTGCGAGAGTAGACGTCGGCGCGGCCGTAGTCGAGGCAGCACCGCCGGAGGACGCCGTGGTCGTCGCCGCCGCCGACGAGGTGGGCCTCGTCCGCTTGCGTGTGAGTGTGATCCTCTTCCCCTTCCTCCTCCTCCTCGACGTCGCCGCGGCCGAGGTCAGCGACGCGGCCGGCATGGTCGACGCATCGGCGCCGCCACCGGCCGAGGTGGGGCTGGCCACGGCGCCGGTGGGCGCGAGCTGCGTCGTGGTCGGGAACTGCTTGGAGATGGCCGAGGCCTTGAGCAGGGCGTGGCCTGCCTCCAGGTTGTTTTTGACTTCGGCCGAGCCCTCCCTGGCCAGCGCCTTTATGGCCTCGTCCAGGTCGCGCAGGTTGCCGTCGATCTGGCTCAGCACACCCGGCAGGTCCTTGAAGCTCTTGATGTTTTGTGGCGTGTTGATCGTTGGCTCGACGTCGATCTGCTGGATGGGGAAGCAACCGCCTGTTTTGTTTTGCCTGGTCAGTCAAGGATCGGGCTTATCATCTCCGGACTCTTGATGGGGCGTACGTACCAAACGGCCCGGCTATGGCATTGTTTCGGCAGCGAACTGTGCAGATGTTGCCCGTCGAGCCTAAGGGACGCATCCATGTTAGCCAGCCGTTTTGTACAGCCGTGTTGAAGGAGATGCGTACCGCCAGTGCACTTGACGTCGTCTGGCAGCTTGATGGTGATGTTGAAGTCCTGCGCCACCACCTGCGAGAGCCCGTTGATGCCCGGCACGTTACTGAGCATCTCGAGCTGCTTCTCCATAATGCTCGAGTTGCTACCCTCGTCGATATCGCAACCGTATGGACCCGCGCCGTCCGCATTGACCTGGTGGAGCGTCATCTTGATCTCGCCGCCCGCCTTCACCTGGGTCACCTTGCCGGCAGCGAGCGCATTTTCGGTGTGCATGGCGATGTCGATGTTGCCCTGAAGCTGATTCCTGCCGCAGAGGCTTCGGGGTCACAGTTAATATATTTTGTTGCCTTTTTCCCCCAACCTAACTATTTTATCTTCAAGAAGACCTACTTAACAATGTTCTTTTCGATCTCCGTCTCCCGGATTAGCGTCGTGTCCAGCTGGCAGGGGGCGATCATGCTGCAGTTCCTCGAGATGGCCTCGTCGACTGTTGCACGGCTGTCAGCTTTACTGGTTCCGGCTAGCAGCAGCTGGTGGTTGAGGTAGTTGGGTACTGACCTCCAAAGCCGACGCTGCTGGGCGACCCAGCTATCCCTTGGGCGTTGAGGATAACCCCATGGCTCCGGACAGCGGACGCGAGGGCCGCAGCCGAGGCGAGTGATCGAAAGACGAGTTTTTCCATGTTGTCGAATCGGGATAATGAAAACCAAGCAGAAGAGTTGGGCGCAGCCTGTTGAGAAGATAAAGCGGCAACCTGGCCGGGAAGGACCGTCAAGATCCCTCAAAAACTAAGAGAGAAGGGAAAGAACCACCGAGGCTTGTGTGTCTCTGCCAGACCTACCTAGCTCACAATGCACGCCACGATCGAGAGCGAACGGCCTGGACCAGGGGGAGCCCTCCCGGCAGATTATATAGAACATCGCGGCATCCCCTGCCGGTTCTTCGATGAGCCTCGTCTTCCCCATAGTAATCATTCCGAGGCAACCGGAGGCTCGTGGGCGATCAGCAAATAGAGACGGGACGAGGATCTGCGCATGGGGCTAAAGTGGACCCACTTGGGGCTTCCTCTGGAGTCTGGGCTGGGCGCCAACGCTTGGGAGCGTGGTAAAACATATGACACCCCTGAATTGGGGCCATCACGTCGGCCACATGGCGAGATTCTGCAGGTTTCAACGTGGCGGAAACGTCCCGACTTCTGGGCAGCCGTTTCTGATAGATTTGTCTAGATGCACTAGTGCCGCATGCAGGAGCCGCCAGCCGCCATCGATCAATGCAGCAGGGTCTGGGATGAGGCGATGGGCAGGTCTTGCCGGACAACGGTCTGACGTGATAAGGCGTGGAGACTCTGGCGCCCGGGACTTGGTGATGAGGCTGATCCTCTCCTGCCGATCATCCTGGCGTCTGGATAAACACGTGGCCCGCGAGCTCCTTGTCGACGACGGTGGGTGATGTTTTTTCCCCGGAGACTTCATGCCTTGTCTGTTCTTGTTCGGCCGAACCACACGCGGCCCACCTCATCGCACGATGCCGGGACGATGGGTACTCCACCTTTTGGCCACTGCGTTCACGACCGCATTTCTTTTAACGGATGGGATTCTTGGGCTTTGTTTCACAAGTCACCCTTTGAGCCGGCCACTCTGCGGGATATCTCGGGCCACGCGTGTCCAAAAATGCCAGACGTGCCGTCCTGAGGCAAAGGATCTTGATAACAGAAGCTGTCACGAGGAAATGGGCTCACGTCGCGGCCGGAAGCCTCCGCCAGTGATAAGGACGGGATCAACGAGCTGGGTTGTGGCCCCTCCAAAGCTGCCTTGACGCATCTAGGCGCTACGCAAAGGACAGAGGACGGGGAGTGAGCTCGGGCGATAAAGGGAAAACAATACGTGGTCACAGCTACGAAATCATAGCAAGATGCCTGGCCTTGGTGCCTCTGCTCGACCGCCCCAGTTGAAAAACAGTCGAGCAACCCAGAACGGAGGAGCTATTGAAGTAGAGAGCATGCATTAGCCACGAAGGCCGGCCTGCTCGGTCTCCTCGGACTGTCTGCATCGCCCGTCCAAGTCTGTCGGCCGGAGCGGGCTTGGTGCATCGCCAGGCCGACAGGCACACCGCCAAGGTCCAGCTTGAAGAAGTCGAGCAGAGGGCTCAACCGAAAGCAACAGTTCTTTGAGTATTATTGGGTCTTTGCCGTCGGTCGAGAGCTGCCGCTATCTGGTGGGTCCTCCTCGTCAGGCAGCGGTGGCCTCAACTGCGCCATGCTGTCCGTCACACCCCAAGGATCCCTCCTCGCTGGACATGGCTGCCGTGTGTTGAGCAATCACGGACTCGTCTCCTCTGTTCGTTTCGATTCTGGGAATAGCCCCTTAGAAAGACTTTTCCAGGTGACTCAGTCTGGCCCAGCGGCGGCGTAGAGTCTACGCCAACCGCTGGACAGACGAGAACGCAGCCCAAATGTGCTTTCATGATCTCTGAAGGGCCTTGAGCAGGGTGTGATCTCGGTGCCTTGGCTTTCTTCCTCTTTCTTTTTCCTATTCTTTACACTCCGTGCTAGCATAGCAATGATTGCATCCCAAAAGTACGTAGCCAAGCTGTCCGCCGACAAGGGGACCGCCATCTGCCCAGAACTCTCGCACGGTTTCGACCCCGCGTCCACGGCAGAGGTGGGGAGCCGGATGACAGCAAGCGAAATCTGCAGCGTCGATGGGGTCATGCGCCGATGCATCCAAGCAGCCAGGCAATTTTCACTCTGCCAAGTAACGGGTCAAACATGTGCGTGCATCCCGTAGACATGAAAAGCCGTCGACAGCATCGTCGGCGTGCCAGAGATTTGTCACGAAGCCCAAATAGAGCGGGCGGCGAATGCGAGGGTGTCGAGAGGCTCGAGGCTCTGCGGCAAGCACTACAGAAACTCGAGGGCTGGATCACGAGCACAAGGGCGGCAGGACCTAGGTACCTAGGTAGTTAGGGCTCACAACCATCAAGCAAACCCCAGTCTACGTGGGCTGCTGCGGCAGTGGGTTGGCGGGAGCAGACCCAGAACAAACCGCTGAGCTGCATGGACTGTGCCTTCTCAACATGAAGCCCGCACTATCTGAGACTCTGGTCCTCTCGGTCCACAAGCAGAAGGACCTGTCCCTATCAGAGGCTCTCGTCACGGAGCTCGTGCCCCATGTGCCTGAGAGGTGGCTTTGACGCCACAGGACTGGGCCCTAACAACTCTGCCGTCAACGAGGCGCTACTGCCGAGCTCGAGATTTCCAGCAGGAAGGCACAAGCTCGGTGAAGGCGGTGTGCCGTGGGAGCTGCATCACGTAAACCTGCATCACATAAGTAGGTCCCTCCCCCACCTCCTTCTTCCTTTCTTCTTCCCTTTCTTCTTCCCTTACGTGGCCCCGTGCCGCGTCCTCTCTGCCCGGCTCCGTGCCTTGGCTATTGGCCTCGTGCCATGTTCAATCTCTGCTTGGCTTCGTGCCTCGCTACTGGCTTCGTGCCACGCGCGCTCTGCCTGGCTTCGTGCCTCGGCTATTGGCCTCGTGCCATGTTCAATCTCTGCTTGGCCTCGTGCCTCGCTATTGGCCTCGTGCCACGCGCTCTCCGCCAGGCCTCGTGCCTCGGCTATTGGCCTTGTGCCATGTTCAATCTCTGCCTGGCCTCGTGCCTCGCAACCCCTTGGCCTCGGCCATGCGTTCTCGGCTTGGCTACGTGCCTCGTCAACCTCTTGGCTTCGGCCATGCACTCTCGGCTT